>RDSH01000092.1:0-80284 GCA_009428295.1 Tilletia walkeri
CCTAACCCTAACCCTAACCCTACCCTAACCCTAACCCTAACCCTAACCCTAACCCTAACCCTAACCCTAACCCCTAACCCTAACCCTAACCCCAAACCCCCTAACCCTAACCCTGAGATCCGGCGCATATCTCCCCAGCGCAAAGTTGTAGTCTCTCGAGCAGGTCTTCTCCGGCTTGCCATCGTGACCCCAATCGAACTATTTTGTTCGTCTATCATCGAGCACGCGGCTGAGTGCAGATCCTTCAGATGCTGACAGCGCTGACCGCGCTGATCTGGAGCAGCTGGAAAACAACCGAAAGTCTGCAGTCTTCTCCGCTCCTAAACTACTTATCGAACCAATTCGGTGAAAGAGCTCGCGGTGTAGGACGCTGATCTTGACTGAGACGAAGAAAGAGCGAAGCTTGGAAGAGCAATAATCGTGGTTCATTGAGAAAGTCAACAAGTTCCGTTCCGGTTACGAAGCCTCTTTTACAGAATCCAATATACCAAAAGCCAAAGGTGAACTAAACATCGCGCCATACTATTTCGGCGAGCACGGATGGCCCAGGAGAATCACCGGGTCAGGCTGATGCTGCGATGGGTCGAAGTCGCAGAGGCATCGCAGGACCCTTGGCCTCCTCGCCTTGAACGACTGGGTACGCTGTGATAGGGGTCAGGTAGCCCATCTGAACCGGAGGCTCGCCCGGAAGATTAGGCGGAAGAAGCTCATAGCTACTGAGCAGAGACGCAAGGATATACTTCATCTCCAAAATGGCCACTGAGGAAAAGGAGACATCAGGTCAGCCAGCTGTTGATCAATTTGAAGCAATCGCAAGGGGACTCACAGCGATACCCAACTATGGAAGCGAAAGATCAGATCGATTGTCCATCAGTTTTGGGATCAAGATGATGTTTGGTAGCGTTCTGCATCCAATACTCACTGCACATTTGAGAGCCTGCACCGAAGGTGAGAAGGTGTGAGTACACTCCCTTGAGCTCGTTGACGGAAGGGTCCATGTCATTGCTGCCATCGTGGTACTTGTGTCCTTCGGACAGCCACCTGAAACACAAGAAAGAAAGCAAATCAGACTTTAAGCCATGCAAAACAAGGGGTGAAGGACGGCGAAACTGACCGTTCAGGCCTGAATACCTTCCCATCTGGACCCCACAGCTCCTCGCACGTGTTCATGTACTGAACGGGGAACTCAATACCTTGGCCCTTGGACACCCGGATCCGATCCGTCTTGGTGCCGTCGCGGAGGGTAATGGGTTGAGAAATCGGAATGACGTCGTCGCAGGGTGCGTCGCGAGACATGCGTCGAATGGGACCGCAGAGGCGAAGCGTCTCGCGCACCACCGCTTCGAGATAAGGAAGCGAGTTGAGCTGCGCTGCATCTTCGACCCAGCCTTGAGCAGCGGCGCCGGCGTCCTGTTGAAGCTCGCTGCGGATGCGCTGCTGGACGCGCGCACCGTTGGCATCCTTGAAGAGCTCGTGGCAGACAAAGGAGAGCGTTGAGCTTGTAGTCTCGTGTCCGGCCGCGAGAAGGACAGGGATGGTGTGCATCAGCTCGGCAATGGACATGCGCTGCGAAGGCTTGACATCTGGCGAGACATTGGAACGGACCATGAGAGACAGCACATCGTGCGCTGTTGTCGATGAGTCCTCGCGCTGCGCATCTTCCTTGGCGCGCTGCACGATGTCGAGGCAGAGTTTTTCCATGGACTTCCAATGTTGGTCGAGCTCGACTTGCTCCTTGACGCGAAGTATTCGACCTAGCGCAGTCACAGGCCTATCGAGGAAGATGCGCAGCGCCGAGTACAGAGTACCGGTAGAAACCAAGCCCATGCTGGCAGTTATGACCTCTTGAAGGGCCGTAGTCTCTCCCTCGTTTGTGAGCGAATTGAACTCGTAGCCACTGTATGGAGAGTAAGAGAAATAAGCTACCCTGTTCCCTCCCACCTTTATGGCTGGCCCTGTATCTGTTGTCACTTACAAGCCCGCTTTTCCGATAATGTCAAGCGTGACTTTCTGGAAGTCATGTGCGATGTTTTTGAGCGTCCCAAATTTGGCCGCATCGGCGCCGTCGGCGGCCACATGCCTGTGAAGCCTATCCATGAAGAGAGCCGTCTTTTCCTGAAAGATTGGGCCCATGTCGAGCACGGCATTCGCAGTGAAGGCCGGATTTGCAACCTTGCGCTGACGGCGATGCGTCTCGCCTTCCTCTGTCAGCAGTCCCCGGCCGACGTGTCGCCTCAGGATGGAGACGCGGAGCTGGGATCGCGCGTAGGGCGTCTGCAGGAAGACCTTGTTCGCCGCTTTGTGATCACCGAGGATGATTGTGGTCTTGCGTCCGAGCGTAGTAACCGCACACACCGGTCCATAATCGTCGACTTGATACAAATGTAGATAATCAGGCAAAAACAGGGCCGCACAAAGACCAATGTGACGTCGATGAAGAATGACCCGGTAAGCCAGTGTGACAGTGCGAAAATGGAGAGACCTGAACGTCTGAATCTGAAGTACTCACCAGCTTGCTGAACCTCATGAGCAACTCTGCCATTCGTGTAGACGTCTGCTGACCAGCTCCCTGCCAGCCAATGTCTAATGGGAGGTCCCTGTAAGGCGCGGGCCGTGCTTGCGTACGGACGGAAGGCGAAGCGCACGAGAGGAAGGACCAACACATAGACGAGGACAGCCGCAACGGTCCCATACGCAATGAGAGAGCCGGGGTCGATTTGAGCCTTGGAAGCGACTGCCATGACTGGGATGAGGGGGGGAAGCTCCGAGCAAAAGGAAGGGACCGGAGGTCGTGGTCGTTCTCGAGATGGTGTGGTCGAGAACTTGGACGATGGTAGTGAAGAAAGAGGAAGAAGAGGAATCAAGACAGATAGGGGTTCGCCGAGGTCATGACCGAGAGGAGGTCCAACACGGCATGTGACAGCGAGAGAAACGGATCTGAGGCCTGAGCCTGATCCGACGCTGGTCCACAGTATAGATCACAGCATTTGCGAGCCTTCGTTCGGCGAGCACCCGTCGGCACCACTCAGAGCGCTCAGCCGACCACAGACCACAATGGAAGCCGTTCTGGCGTGTCGCAGACTTGGAAGCTTCCAGCCGGTTCTTCCTGCGTTCCGCGTCCCGGTACGTACCCCGCATCTGCACGTTCCCTTTGTTCGCCCCCCTTTCCCCCAGACTTACATATCTAAAAATGAGTCTGTGCGCGAATCGCGTGGCTGAACCGCTGAAGGCCCAGACGAGGAGCTCGAGGTCGTGGGCAGCCAAAGGCCATGGTATGGTCTGACGCCTAACTTCATAGCGAAGCGATGGCATTGAGATACATATGCCTTGATATTCTCGACAGCGAAGTGGCGTTGCCTCCACACTGCGATGAGAGGCTGCGCCTCAAAGTTCTCGCTGACGTACATACTCGCGACTTGACATGCCCGCTGTGGCGGACAGAGACGTGGGTCAGAGATCTTGGAATAGATAATGTGAGAACTGAAGCTGAAGAGTGAAGACTCACAAAGACTCGGCCCCGGTTTTCATCCAGCTCGTCCATGTTCATCGCGTATTCTATGCCGTCGATATTCAGGTAGTTGTCGCTGAAGCTGGCAATCAGCAGCGGAGGAGGGAGTGGCTGCTCCTTTCCGGCGGCCTTGGCTCTTTTCCTTGCGTACTCCTGGATCTTTCGATGGGCGACGATGCTTGAGTACGCAGCAAGGCAGGTGGTTTCCATGAATTCTGAAGGCTATTTTTCTGCGCTTTACGGCCACGAATCACGAAGCGCTCGGCGCCGAACGCGACAGGTCGGCGAATATATGACGGGGTTTCCCTCGCAGAGCTGTACGAGTCTTTCTATGTACAGTGTCTCGAAGTTGACCATGCACGACGACATCCACCTCGATTTCGATTCGATGTCCTTTCGCGACATATATTTGTGCCTACTTGTAATTTTCACAATGAGTATTTATCAAGCCAGTAGCAGCGCCCCGAGTACGCATCACGGCCGAAGCTCCTGTCTGAGCATGCGTACCACTTTCCGTTGCCCTGGCTTGCTCAGGTGAGGAACGCGTTTGGCTGCGCAATCTTACGGCCATTTGCTGCTTGGTTTGCAAAAAGAACCAGTTCAGATGCGATTCAGCACAGCACATCCGTTGTGACACTCACTGAAGTTAGGTAGACCGTGAACAACGGGTTGATAGGCGTACAGCCAGCCGAGGGAACCAAGCAGCCAACGCTCCGGCACGTAAGAGTACATGACTTTGCGGACTAAGGGTCCGAAGTTGTACGGCAAGCGAGCAGTATGCATCATGGCATACGAGTCGGAAAACTTGGAAACGTTCTTCGTTCGAGGCATTCGCCGTTCTGCGTACAGCTGAAGTGCAGTCTCGACCGGTTGGGATTGGCGGATAAGGCTTTCGACGAGGGCGTTGCAGAGCTCAGTGGCATCTTCAATAGCCTGACAAGCGCCCTGATTAATGCAAACGAAGAGAATCAGTGAACACGTCTTGTCCCAATGCCGCCGAAACAGATCTCACCTGACCGAAGAAAGAAGTGATGGCGTGTCCAGCTGTCTCAGAAAATCGATGATGTTAAGCGTAAGTATGATATGCGCTCCACATTCCATTTTCAGAAACGCACCGTCACCGAGCAGCGCAACACGTCCCGCGGCCATAGATGGAAACTCGGTTTCTGCGAAGACGTTGCTGGCGATAACACGTTCTGAATGATCCAAGACTGCAGATAAATGAAAAGAGTGAGGCTCATTGTAGGGATATGTTCTATCAGTCATAATTGTCCTCACCGTTGCCGAAAGTACCGTCCTTTCCGAAGGGGTGAGGTGCCTGCCCGTATATATCGGCAATAGTTTGACGCGACGTGTCTTTCCAAATCGATTCCGAAGGATCTTCCCCGGGCTTTGCCAACTGTTTGAAGTTGAGGGTAGTGTGAGCTCTTAATCGTCGAGCACGAGCTCAGGCAGGATACTCACCATGACACCGATGAACCATTGCCTGTTGTCGATGCATGGCCAGGTGGTCAGCGTGGCTCCACGATCAAGGAAAATCCAGTGACCAACTCCAATATCTTCTTTCTTGAGATGGGGCAGGGGGCTGGTATATCCGGAGAAGTGGACGCGCCCAGTGAACTTTATAGTGTTGATCACTTTGGGCGCGTTCAGATTGCGCGCCAGCGCACGACGCGTAGCTGATCGAATGCCGTCCGCGCCAATCACGAGGTCGGCAGTAAGCTCACGGCCGTCCGCGAGCTTAACCTTGACGGGAGAACCAGGCTGATCTTCGATGTCGATCAATTCTGCGCTGAAAAGAGTGTGGGCATCGGCCCCGGCCGCGTCGTAGAGAGCGTGATGGAACGCATGACGTTCGATCTTCAAAACGGGGTAGCCGTACAGGGCTTCAACGTCGGAAAAGCTGAGCGAACTCCACCTGGTACTATTGCGGTAGACGTCGACGCGTTTGACGGGCTGAGCTTGGGGCCGGATCACATCGTATACTCCCAGCTGGTCGAGGACACGGAGAGCATTTGGTGCCAGGGAGATGGCAGCCCCAACCGCACGAAGTTCCTTTGCTCGCTCCAAAACGACGAAGTCGACGTGTAGCTGACGCAGCATGGCCGCGAGCGTGAATCCTCCGAGACCGCCTCCGGCGATGATGACTGTGTGATGCGACTTGGTGGTTTCCATATTGGCTTGAGGTGGAGACTTGGTGGTGTAGAATGCGAAGATGTGGGTGAGTGCGAATGGAAAGGTGCAGGGACGCGGGACGGTGTGGATTTATCTACTGGTCTGCTGAAGTAGGCTCCGCCAGAATCTGGAGGAGCGATATCATAGGTTCCGTAAGCGGGATGCTGCTTTATCCGAGCGCTGAACTTTTTAGGTGGCATCGAAACGTGTTCGGATCTCGGGGGCGCGTCTGCCCATCGAGGCATGGGGGCAAAGTGGCGAAGTGCGGTGGACGATGAAGAAGGTTGCACCAAGCCTGTATCTTGGACAGCCAGCGAGCAAGTGGAAAGGGCGCTGGATTCGGAAAACCAAGTTGCTACATGTCGCGTACGATACGCCCCTGGGGTAGAGGCGGGAGGCGCGTATTGGTTCCTTCACGTTGATGAATAAAGCGTTCCCCCCCCCCCCCCCCCCCAATTTCCGGGGTCTAAATTAACAATCGGAAGGCGGGAGCGCGGCGCCGCGCGCCGCGGGCGTCTGCCACTTTATTTAGCCACGACTTCCGTATGTAATCTTCCGCCTGACTCATTAAGCATTAATGAGCTTCGCTAGACTAGCATAGATTAAAGTGCACCTGCGGGTTTCGAACTTCGAACATTATTGATTATTCGGGTTTCGTTAAATATTAATCATTAATCATTAATAATCGCATATCACAATACACGATACACAGTGCACAATCATTAAATATTAAATACGAGAAAATAGAAAATACCTAGTACGAGTATGCAATGAATGAAATATGGACGCATATCAACCATTTCGAAAGCATAACATATAGCTTAAATATTGAAGTATGGAAAGATATGTATCTCAAACACGGAAGTCGGAAATTGGAGTGCCGCTTCCTGTTTACTCACTATAGTCACAACTACCATACCCACCCACCCAGCCACCCACTAGAAATTATTCGCACCACTGGATCAGGATTATTGATGTGTGTTTGCGTTTAAGCGAGCACATCATCGAAGTAGAGCGATCATCAACGCCCCGTCCTTCTGCATTCAGCAGATAGAGTTCCTCAAACACAGATAAGCAAGAATCAGCTTGGAGCAAGGTCGGTCAGATACCCCAGCCCTTCTCACCTTCAATCCGCCCTTCAAACTCCTAGACCTGCTCCCTCGATCCCCAGCCTCACCGACTCATATCTCACATCCCCACAATGAAGTACGTTCTTTTGGGCGCTACTCGAGGCTGCGGTCTCCAGGTCCTTCTCCAGCTACTCAAGAGTCAAGACGAACAAGGGCACGAGCTCTTCACCCTTTCCCGTAATAAGGACGCATTGATCAAGACTCTCAAGGAGAACGACTACGAATTCGACACTGCCAGCAAGGACCCTACTTCGAAGAACAAACTTCATATTTTCGTCGGTGATGCTCTCAAGTCTGAGAGCGTCCAGGAACTTTTCAACACCGCGGGCCACGACATCGATGTGATTTTCTTCAGTTTGGGAGGGACTCTCACCTTCCACAGCAATCCCTTCAAAGTCCCAGACTTGAACCCACCGAGCATCTGCGAAAAGGGTACCGACATCTTACTGGAAACCCTCTCTGCGCACCATCAGGTGACACCCCCCAAGCTTGTGGTCATTAGCTCCAACGGTCTTGGAAAGGACGGCCATTCAAAGCTGCCGTTTGGCCTCAAAACCATGTGTAAGTCCAAGCCGAAACTCGTAAAGAATGGCTATAGTGCTCACACAATACATATTTCCTTACAGATGGCTGGATGCTTGCGAACCCTCACGCAGATAAAGAGAAGATGGAGAAAGCTCTTCATTACAACGCTGGTCTGCCTTCCGTAGATTTCAATCCGGACGGAGAGGCTCCAGCTACAGGCGCCCTCCTCAAGAACCTGATCATCGTCCGTCCAGCTCTACTTACGGACGGCCCTGTCACAGCCAAATACCGATCTGGTGAAGGTTACATCCGCAAGGCGTACTCCATCCGCCGTGCAGATGTTGGCCATTTCATCTACGTGCAGTGTCTATCCCGTGGCGCAGACAATGGACAGTGGCACAACAAATCTGTCTCCATCGCTTACTGAGCAGCAGCGAGAGCTTCTAATTTCGTTGGCTGCGTCTATCCCTCCGAATCTTGTTGTTTCTTCACCCTACGTGGCTCAATCATAATGTCTTCGCTCGTTTGCCCAGATCCCTTTCATACATCTCCTTGTTACGCTCGTGATGTGCATAGTAGGCACGCTTATCACAGCCTCTTAGATCATTGCGCGCACTTCTGCTCTGAGTAGAAGAGGTAGGTTGCCCCGTCTTTTGCAGACATCAGGCACTGTATATGTATCTTATTCCTGGTATCACGCGGCTTGATGCCCCTGCCTCGAAAGCGTCTTGCAACACATCAGTTCGCATGAGTCGTAAAGTAGATGTGCAACTTGATTGCATTCCGGATCTCAACTATCACACGCACACGCGACCTAAAGTGGGGCTCTCAAGTACGTGCTGAAATGTGCAACTTGAAGGGCTTCTTGGCCCAGGCAGATCCAATCTTGGTGAAGTCCAAAGTTTCCGGCCGATCTCCAGCCTGAGGCACTGGTGAAGTGTCCGTCACCCGAACCGAGTACTGGGAGAACAAGACTCCGATTGCGGTCGTTGCAACTAGGGATAGAAGAGCAAAGGGTCAGCTTGGCGAGATTCTACAGTAGACTGATTCATGAATCTGAACGTACTCATTGTGGCCATCTTTTCGCCTGGGCATCGATGCGTGCCGAAGCCGAAGCCGAGAACAGCGGCCTGGTCACCGCTGTTCAGCTGCCTCGGGAGGTCTGGATCACGACGCCAGCGCTCCGGTTTCCACTCCTCAGCGTTAGGGTAGATGTCTTCATCGCGGTGGGTAAGATAAGGCGAAATCGAGACGACTGAGCCGGCCGGCACATAACTTCCATCGGGAAGGGTTTGACCCGTGCGTGCAAGACGAAGCATGCTGACCCCCGAGTAGAAGCGGCTGCTTTCACGAAGGCAGGACCCAAGCTGAGGCTGTTGAGTCCATCGAGAGGACCAGGGCAACGACTCATTCTGGCCCTGAAGGTCAGCTTGAAGCTTCGCGAGCTCTTCGGGATGGCGAAGCAACTGCAAGGTGTAGAGGATACAAGTTCAATTCAAGAACACAGCACAGGAACGCGTCACGAATTATATTTTCTCACCTCGACGATGGTCCACGCCACACTAGCGACCGTGCTAGTGTGTGCGGCGAACATGATTAGGGTATGGTGCGACGCGAAGTACTTCTCCAAAGGCTGAGTGGCCTTGTCCTTCAGAGTGAAGTTGACGTAGTCGAGAGAATCGTCCCAAATTGAAGCCGGCTGGCTTCTACGCTTGGCGAGACACTTGTCGAATATCGCACACATAGCGTCGCGCGCAGCGCGAAGACGACGCGCAGGCGGATGAGGTACCCATGCAGGTAGGAGGAAGTTGAAAGGGTGACCAATGTCCTTCTCCATATCATGGAGATGCTTGATGAGTTCGTCGAGATGCTCTTCGTAGAAGTCGGTGCCCATCATGCAACGCACAAGGACGCGCTGAACAAGCTCAGATGATGCCTCGAAGAGGTCGATATCTTCCTTATCGGACCACGAGTCAAAGCACTTGACAGCCTCGTCCGCGACGTTGTCGGCCCATGTCCGCAGTGCTGCAGGACGATTTATGCCCCTATTAACGGATGAGACCAGGGTTGATAGGTGATCGAAGTAGCCAGGAAGAACCACTTTTTTAAGAAAGATTCCCTGCGAAATGGTAACGGAATTAGACCTTCTGAGCAAAGAGACTATGATGTTTGCACGACTCACCATACCGTCGCCAAAGCTCCAGACATCCTGTTGGGAGGGCGGAAACATTAATTCCATTCCAGCAAGAAGAGGACGCTCTAGTTGACTCACCTCTTTCATTTCCAGATAGAAGCGATTCATCTGCTTCGTCATCAGAAAATAGGTGTCCGCCATCGGCGAAGGAATTTTGAACTGCTTCCCATGGGTTGACCGAGATTCGCGAAGGAAAACCACCGGGTTCGAATTGTACGCGTTCATCGACGTGAAATACCCGTTTCCGACTCTGGCCTCCGGAATGGCGACCTTCAGAGCCTGTGACTTGTGAGACTTGTCATCGGAGAGCTTCAATCGATAGAGGAAGAAGAGACCACCGAGCAGAAGGGCCAGCAGCACCGGTGTGAACGGAGTGAGCGGCGACAGGGTAATGCCCCGATCGGTGGGACTGAGCAGGGTGCCATAGGCATTGTGGCGGCTGAGATTCGCCATTGTGGTTGGAAGGAGAAGGAGGCGGTGAGCGATAAAATCGAAGAGGGGGAAGGTTGAGAGATGTGGAAGTCGAAGAATGAGAAAGATGGGCGAAGGGGGAATACAGAGACGATTAATGAGCTGGTGGAGAATAAGTACCAAGGCAAAATCCCGGGCAGGACATGAAGCGACCAGCATGTAGAGTTGATACAGGCCCCAGACTCCAGGCTCCAGGGACATGCTCAAGAATCAAGGTCAGGGTTCAGATGCTGAGCGTTGAGAGCCCCAGAATTGAAGGTCTTCTCGCCTGTCTCGCTATGGTTTGTGTACGTACGCCTCAAGCTCTCAGCTTTCAGACTAGGAAATCAGCTACGTGGACCGCTCATCATCGCATCGATTTACGCCTCATTTTTCATCAATCATCCGATTCCCGACGCCCCGGTCCTGCGCTGTCGTTGTAGTCAGACTGAACCTCTGAATCCCATCTGTCATCTGCCAGCTGCTCAAGTCGGCAAGCTTTTGAGTTACAACCTTCTGGGTTCAGGCCAACAAAAATTCAGGCGTTCAGGCTTCAGGCCTCGGTAATCAGTAATCAGGGTTTTCGGCGCTCCTGCTCGTTCCCTGGCTTGCCTTCCCTTGGATGGGGCTGGCATTGTACACGTGTCCACAAGCAGACGGACAAGTCTATGTTCGGCGGAGAAGCGAAGCCAAAATTGTGACTTGTGACCTATCTAACGCGCTCGACAGCAGTAGTAGTATACGTGTAGGTTGTAAAAATGTGAAGACTCGGAGATTATTGGGCTGCTGGATGGACCGCAAATCTTCAGCCAGTTCCAGGAGTTTGTGCAGGCAAGGAGGGCGTAACGTGCAGACATTTTGAGTACCTAATAATCTAATCTCCACCGCCTAATATCCGATGGTTCGACGTTTGACGTTTGAAATTTGAAGTTTGACCCTGGGGTCGATATAGTATGTACGTGTATGTACAGCGTGGCTAGTGGCTAATGCGGGCGGATCAGCCTCTCGGATGGGGTGCCTGGATAAACCAGAGAAACAGCTGTCAACATCTGCATATCTGCGGGGCTGATTTTTATGGTTTATTCGATGTCTCCGACTTCCGTTGACTCCTTCCGATGTGACAGCTTAAACTGGACACTTCCGCCTCGGCGTGTAAATTGGTTGCTGCTTAGATAAGCACTTGAGTTGGCTTTATTTGTGGCTGAGATCCCGAACAACAAAGACCCTGGGGCTGAGGTTTACACCCTTCCCGCTTCGGCTAGGTTGATCGTTGATCTTCCCTAATGTTTTTTTCATCCAACTACATATATCAGTTTGACTTCGCCTACATATGTAATGTGGCGTACACTCGCTAGTGTTCCGGCCCTGAGCTAAATGAACAGCTGGCATTATTGCTCGTTAAGTTTGTTTACTGGCAGCCACAAAGGGCTGTTTCGAATCCTGTCGCCTGCCATCTATGCCGGAAGACGGAGCTCCGAAACTACATCTACAGAGGATCGTCAATAGAGAAAACCTTATGATTTATGCAATTCCCACGCTGTACACCGATCCTCTGTCTTCTAGCGACCTGACGTTCCTTCTTTCCAGCTTGCAAGCGCTTTGTTGACGGTACACCTTCAAGCTTCATGCTTGATGCTTCAATCCGCCTGTAATGATGTACAACCGAACCGACGCCTCTGTCAGGGCAGTCTACGCTGAGGCTGCTGTCGAGTACTTGTGATCACATATCACACAGTGCACAGATTCCCGCCTTCACCACTACCACGCACGACGCCCTGGCATGCTTCGGCACAGCCATTCGGAGTAGGAGCAGGCACTAGGGAGCGGCATTCACGCTGCTGGCTTCGCTACTCTATGAGGGATTCAGCGGCAAAAGGTACCGATTCTACTTCAGGAACACCACTCGCATTTTTGCAGCCGTAGAGACGACCAGCGCGGCGAACGGGGCGTCCTGAGAGCCTAAACGAAGGCTTGGATCCGGTAAACGCCTCTGAAGGAAATCGTGAAGAACAAGAGAACGTGCTATGTAGCACTTGAGAGCGTCGACACATAAAGCCCAGGATTCATCTCACCAACTTACATGTATCCTCTCCCAGCTCTCCATATTCCCTCACCCCTCTTCTCAACATCGATCTCCCCATGCCATCCATTCTGCGCAAGACCTTTGCAGCCGCCGTGGCTGTCGGCCTGCTCTTCTTCGCTACCGCTAACGCGCTGCCAGAGAACCACCGATCAGCACGCCTCGAGAAAAATGTCGGTGGTATCCTTCGTCGCTGTGTCCAGGGCGCCTTGAATGGCGTTGACGTCAACGCTCGCATCGTCACTCCAGACCTCGACACATACACCGACGCCAGGACCGGCGAGAACATCCAAGACAAGCAACTGCCTGCGATGATCGCTTACGTTATCGACGCCTCCGAGGTCCCGCGTCTCATCAGATGTGCCAGAGCTTCCCAAATCAATCCTGTTCCGCGTACCGGTGGTCATCAGTGAGTCATGGTATCAATACGGTGCGCTTGACACAGCTTCTGATGCGTCTCAACCCCAACAGCTTCCTCGCCTACTCGTCTTTGAACAACTCCCTTGTGATCGACATCTCTCACTTGAACAAGGTCACGGTATCTACCGACACTAAGACTGTCAACGTTCAGGCTGGTGCTCGATTGGGTCAGCTTTACCTTGCTTTGGACAAGTACGGCCTCACATTCCCCGGAGGTATCTGCCCTACAGTTGGCATCTCAGGCTACCTGTCTTCCGGCGGCTTCAATATGCAGCAACGCGCACTCGGACTCGCAGCAGATTATGTCACCGCCGCTACTGTCGTCACGGCTGATGGACGTATCATCAAGGTCTCTCCTTCAGCCAATGCAGATCTGTTTTGGGCCGTTCGGGGCGGAGGTGGCGGTACCTATGGCATCATCATCGAATGGACGCTTTCTACCATGGCGTTCCCACCAGCAACGATGCTCTCACTGCGCTGGACAGGGGTCACCGACAACGACTTGCGCTATAACTTGGCCCGTCAATTCTTCGCCTGGGGTCCGTCCACTGACAAGAACCTGACCAGTCAGATCAACGTCCACCGCGACAATGTCGAGGTCCTTGGATGGTATTACGGCGGGAACGTGGATCAGATCTCGGCTCTTGTCAACGCCTCCGGCCTGCTGACCATCAAAGCTCCAGATGCTGTCAGCATTGCCGGGAACTGCACGGTGGACCAGGCGCGACTCTTTGGCTACGCTGCATACGACTGCAGCCCAACTGTCGATCGCAGCTTGATCAACCAGCCTGAAGACCCCTTCCTGCCTATCCCACTGCCCAGTGGGAACGGAACCTACCCTCAGTTCAAGTACCGCGAAACGTCCGCAGAGCCAGGTCTCGCCATCAGTGCATGGCCTCGCTTCAAGAGAATGTCGAAATCATTCTTCGTCCAGAAGGAGAAACCCATCAGTAACACGGATCTCAAGACCATCACCGATCTCATCGGCGCGCAATCTGAGGCCAGCCAAGTCTGGGGCGAATGGCACGCATGGAACATCACTTCAGGTCCAAACCCCGACAATGCATTCGCCTGGCGCGCACAGGCTGCATCTCACCTTGAGTTTACCGTGCATGGTTCAGATGATGCTATCCAGCAGCATGCGAACAAGGACTTCTTGGATCAGGTCGAGAACGTGCTTCGTCCCGCACTCGGCCCGGCGTCATACTCTGGCTACTCCGATGACACGATGACAGTCAGTCCGGTTCTTTCATATTTCGGTTCTAACGTTTGCCGGCTTTCCAAGATCAAGAGCAAGTACGACTATTCGAACGTCTTCCAGAACCCAGGGACCATTCCCACTTACGTTCCTGGCTGCTAGGTGTTGAGTTTTTGTCAGTCTTAGACTGACTCAATACACACCATTTGCTCTGCATGTCAACATGAATGATTGTCAAAGGAAGGGCCGAGAGCGGATAGTGCCATTTACTATCTTTGTCTACACAAGGGGTCTGACCCTCACCATGCCTTACCATCATGAATCACAAGCCCACCCTGCCTGTTTGGCTGCGATCGTATCTTTCTCAACATCTTACCGCCTAGTCTTGACAAAGCTGCTGTATCCTGAGTTGGAGAAGTGTGACTTGCAAGACGACGACCAAGACTAGATCTGAAGACGTACCTTTCCTGTCCAACTCACGCACGGGCACATGTAATCAGCTTCACTGAGAGTCGTTAGAATTATTTGAACATTGAACATGGTACAAGCTATCTATGGATTCCGGATTCACTTTCCCTCTTCAAGGGAAGGGCTAGACCTGTTGTCTTTCAGACCATAGTCCGAGTCGATCGTTGTGCGGAGCGATATCTTCTCCATAGCCAGCGTAGCTACGATGCATAGTCCCGAGAACGGAAGCAGCACGTACCAGTTGTCCTCGAAGCAGCGCGCGAAAGTGGTTCGAACCGCCTCTGCGCCACCTGGTGACAAGGTACCGATGAGTTCGACGAATGACAAGGCGGACGTTGCCTGCACCTCGGCGAGAATGTGGACTCGCTCCGTGTCCCCAAACTCGAACAATCTCGCAGCGAAAACCTCGTCCAAGTGATGTGAGAATCGACTTTGTAGTACTGTGGTTCCAATAGCTGTATACAAATTGGGAAGTGTCAGAGCCATTTCATGAAGCTGGTGCCATTCACAGAACTCACCAACACCGAACATGCCCCCGAAGTTCTGCAAAAGGAAAGAAGATATCCCGTTGAGCGTCAGTCGCAAGATATCGATCTCCGTACTCCACAACTTACCCTCAGGAATTGCTGAGTAGCAGCAGAGAGCGCGACAGTGTGTTGAGGCAGAGAGTTCTGGATGCCGGCGAGAACGACGGAAAAGCCGAGGCCAACGCCGATAGCCCCGGGGATTTGGTAGCCGTAGTACTCGCCATCGTTGGAGGTGTACGTCCACATACTCATCAGACCGAGTCCGACCGTTTGAAGCACCGCACCCAAGAGCATGATGTACTTGTAGTCGCCAGTCTTGACCATCAGCAAGCCGCCAGCGACAGCTGAGGGCGAGAGAACGAAGGCGGTCACGAGAACATCGACCGCGGATCTCATCAAGCTGTGTCCTTTGACGCTTTGAAACTACGTAGAAGACATGTTGTCAGTGTGACTTGTGCACGCTACGGATCATACTGTGGCTGTTACTCACGACGATGGGCAGATAGTATATCAGACCAAAAGCCACAACTCCATGTAGGAAGCTGAAGAAGAAGCCAGCCACTGCCGTGCGATTGGTGAATAGAATCTTGGGGAGACCGGGCCGCTTTGCGATGCGGAACTCGACGAATAGATAAAAAGCCAGGCCGAGGGTTGAAAAGACCAACGCGCAGATGATGTTGGCTGAGTTCCACGTGTACATGCTACCACCCCAGCTCAAAGCCAGCAAGATGCCGGTCAACGACCCAGAAAGGGTGATAAGTCCAAGCCAGTCAACCTCCAGAAGACCTCCGGCAATGCTTCTTTCCGGGGCTTTAAGGTCGAGGAAGCTAACGAGGACCAGGCTGATTGCCGAGAATGGCAGCATGATGTAGAAGTTCAGCCTCCAGGTGACGTACTGCGCGAAGGCTCCTCCAATGACGGGTCCGATTGTGGTACCGATGCTGAAGGCCATCGCGATGAGCCCATAGTAGGCACCACGTTGGCTGAGTGGGACCAGGTCAGACAGAACGATTTCTGTAAGAACTGTAATTCCTCCACCACCTGCGCCTTGGATGATGCGACCGACGATAAGGGTGCCCATATTGCGGGCGACTCCGCCAACAAGGCTGCCCACAGCGAACAGGACGATGGACAGCTGGATAATCGGTCGCCGACCGAAGATATCGGCCAGGCTACCCATTAGAGGCTGTGCGCATGTCGTCAAGAGCAGGAAGGCAGAGCCGACCCACGCAACTGTCTCTGTAGCTTTGAGGTCCCTTGCGATTGCCTGCAGAAACCATTGGAAGTGAGTTGATGACAAGTAAGGAACAGGAAAATGCTTCAAATGGACTCACCGGGAGAGATAGCCCGACGACTGTTGTCTCGAGACCAGCAAGCAAGGTAGCGAAGCTCAAAGCGCTGATGACGAGGATGAAGCGGCGATCAGGCTTCCAGTCCTCAGGAAGAGCCTCAGATGAAGCCCCTTTTTCGTCGACGACGTCGTCTAAAACAGAACGTCGGGCTCGTCAGCTTGATATCGAGATCAGTTCATCATTGCTGACTCACTGTTTTCCATCTGGGTAATGGTTGGCACAGTACTGAGAACTTCATTTGCGCTCATGGTGAGATGATTTTACTGAAGAGTTGGAGGATGAAGATTTGTTGGTGGTAGGGAGGGAGAATGACGGGAGACTGCTTCGCTTTTTCAGCGGGCGACGCGGTGACGGACGGATCAATCTCTGCCGCCTGACCAACAAGGGAATGTGCCTTTCCCAGATGAACCCTTTGATCCGGCCGCTGCATGTGCCGCTTCTGATAATACGTATCTCCACGCCTGCCGGCTGCCCGACCTTGTAGCTTGTATCTACGTAGCACAAAGGAGTTGACGCCCCGGTGTTTCCGTAAGGATCAATGATGAAGTCTAAGGCCCAAGGAATGGTCAATTTTAGGACTTCCAGCGCTCCTGCTTGTTCCCTGGCTTGCCTTTGCAACGGGCGGCATCGGGCACGTGTCTACAGTCCACACGCAGACAGACAAGTCCATGATCGGCGGAGAAGCGAGGCCAACAGTGTGGCCTACACGACAGTAGTGGCAGTGTGCTCGTTGTAAAGACGTGAAGACGCTAGCATGGGACTGGTCAATGGACCGCAAATCTTCAGCTTGTTCCAGGAGCGGGCAAGGGGGGCGTAGCGCGAGGCCATTTTACATACATGCCTATAGCTAATCTCTCCGTCAAACCCCCCGTCAATCTCTCCGCTACCCTCCATCTTCTAGCATGGTTTAACGTTTGGAAGTTTGAACGTTGGCCCCTGGGGTCTGTTAGATCCGGCCCAGTAGCGTTCGGCTACGATCCGAATCCCTTAATGCACGTGTACTGCGACGATCCGAATCCCTTAATGCACGTGTACTGCGTGGCTAGTGCGGGCGGATCAGCGTCTCGGATGATGAATAAACCAGAGAAATGACTGTCAATATCTGCGGGGCTGATTTTTTTGGGTTTATTCGATGTCTCCGACTTCCGTTGACTCCTTCCGATGTGACAGCTTAAACTGGACACTTCCGCCTCGGCGTGTAAATTGGTTGCTGCTTAGATAAGCACTTGAGTTGGCTTTATTTGTGGCTGAGATCCCGAACAACAAAGACCCTGGGGCTGAGGTTTACACCCTTCCCGCTTCGCTTCAGGTTGATTGTTGATCGTTGATCTTCCCTTTTTTCAATCCATATCAGCTTGGCTTCGCCTCCATTATTGTAGCGTACAGTCTCTAGTTTTCCGACCCTGAGCTAAGTGAGCCGTGCTTTGAAGCTCACTGTCCTTTGGTTTGTTCGGTGACCTATCGCCTCCCATCGTCATTCCGCAAGACGAAGCTCCAAGCCTCCAACCAAACACTCTGACTTCACATGACCTCCGTCGAATAGCTAGTTGCTGAAGAGGAGGGCTATTGTGTGGGCAATGGATGTGAGAAGTGGCTCCTTGATCCTATCTGCCGCGTGAGCTGCCTTTTCTTCTATCCTCGTCTGCGTCTGTCTACAGAGGTGCAGAGGTTGGAATTGGACCGGCGGGCAGCTTTTCGTCAAGTACGAAGGTCTGTCTCAAAACCCTCATAAACGTAATATGTCTCCTCCTCATAGCATGCCTCGGTATCCTTTACGCAGGTTCAGACTTCCAGTCGATGGCAGAGAATCACCCTCTCCCCCCTTCCTCTTTCCATCATCACCGCCGCACACTATCTCCTCTCGCCCAAATCAGAACCTCTCGAACCGAGACATATCATGCTTGCTGCTCATATGGCCCCTTGGAACATTCTTTCGTGCGAACGACAAGAGATACAAGCTGCGCTTTCTGCATCCGTCCGATAGGGAGTGGAAATATGGGATGACAGCGTCAGCGCAAGACAGAGTCAAGTATATGGAATGAGATCGGGAAGCGTGAACGAGTAAGTATGATGGGATTTCGTCAGTGGGACTCAGAAATAAGGACGATGATGTTCTGTGCTTGGCTTTGTTAATGTGAGCTTTGATGGAATGACCTTTGACCAACCGCTTTGTTGGTTCGTACTTGCTGAAGACCTTCCGTCCTTGTGGCTTTCAGACACGCGGCCCGTCACAGTGGACCTTGGCTGAGCTCGAAATGCTACAGTTTGGAATAGTTAGGAGGGCTGGGGATTTCTTGCTGATCTTGCTTGGAAGAACAGTATAAGGACGGTATGATGTATAATGTTCTGATATAGACTAGTGCATTTCCATTGTTTCTGCAGAACGTTTTTACAAAGGGTATCAGAGTTGCCAATAGTAGGAGTGCCGTAAACTTGACATATGGGCTCCGGCCTGCACATGGCTACGGCGAGCGATCATTACCTGTAAATGGTCAGTGACGTCGCTCTCTTTGCGAAGGCAATGTCGAAGTCGAAGTCGATGCGGTCAAGCGTCTTCGAGCGTTCGGCATTGACATCTATATTGAAGATCTCCTGGTGACGGGGATGCGCACCAGTTTCAGAATCATGGAATGGGTTAATAACAGTATTCGTGGCTGTAGCGTCAGGTCTGATGTGGAGGAGGCTTTTTGGGGCGTGGGAAAATTGCACGATGTGCTGCTCTGCTTGGAACTGCTCGAAGCCTGCTTTGGATCAATAATAAGGCCGGAATCATGTGCCATGTGTGTACCATTTCTACGTCTCGGCCTGACAAAGCAAATGTCATCACGAGCCACAAGATTGAAGTCCACTGCACTGCTTTCCATCCTAACTACGAGCCTTTCCGAGCCGCTTGCCAATCACCGTTTCCGAACGTTGCTTTTTTGACGGCCCTCGAACGGGGTCCATGTGTTCAGAGCTAGATCAAGGGACGAAGCAGATACTGCTGATGCCGAAAAGGGCAGAGAAGTACAGGACGGGACGCTACGGGAAAAAGAAGACATGAGAGGGAGAAATGAGAAGGGAAACGAAGAATAAAGGCACATTTCAGTCGTCTCAGGAAAAGATATCGTTGACCTGTTGTATGCCATGCAGTACATGTCATGATCTGGCTGGCGAACTTACAAGTGCTTCAAGAATGAGCACATCATCCAATTACCAGTTTCTGTGATTTTCAGGTCAAGCAAAAGATGATTGATGATTGCGTTATGAAATTATGAAATTCCCACGCAGATACGTAGATCGTTGTTTTAGATCTTTTACACATCTTCGCGCTACCCGAAGCAGAACTAGAATTGGTCCCTTCTTCCGAGTGCTGAACGTACTTCGGTGACCACCATGCGAGAATGCGCAAGCGAACCAAAGCCTTCAGCACGGTAAGCCATACGAAAAGAATCTACATTCACGGGTGGAGCGGACTCCACCTACACAACGGGAAATATTGGGAACAGTGCGTTGGAGAGATGTGAGGAAGGAGAGTGAAGGGCTTCTTGAATCCGGAATCATGTAAGAATGAGGTCTCCACTTTGAAGAACGTGGTGGAGCGATCTCCGTAATGGATGACACATCGGTGTCATTGGATAAGATCCCGAAGGGCCGTCGCCAGAAGCTGAGTAGTCTCGAGCACGAAGGGTTGGTCAAAGCATTCGTCATGTGTGACGGGCTGCTGATAGTGAAAGACGCGAAGCTGAGGTACTTCGCCATTTGAATTCCAGCCCAGGGTCTGGTGTTGGAGCCGTTCTTGAAAGTAGCTGATTCGTTCTCGGCGCATCTTTGAACTTGCTGAACCCATTATGTTGCATCGGAGAAGACTAAGCCTGCCGCTATATGGAGTTGTCCACATCAAACGAGCCTGAGAAAGAAGCTGTAAGGAGTGCCCGATGTGCATCCGCACCCGCAGCAGGAGTTGAACGATTTCGTCTTCATCGCCCTCGTCGTCCTCGTCCTCGGCATCGTCTTCGTCGTCAGCATGACCCTTCGTTCCGTGCGCAACTATGTTTGTATCGATTTTATATGCCCACATGTCGCGTGTCTTGCGTTCTGGCGATTGAGACACAAATGGCGCGGCGAGAGTGTAGTCCTCAGACCATAGGATAGGCATGTAGGATTCTTCGTTGGGAGTTGCGGGACCTGAGCTACTGGCCGAAGTAGACACGGTGGTGGCACAAGAAGCGCTTCGTCCTGCCTTCCGAGGTAGATAGCTCCATTCTTCATCTCCTTCGTAAAGCTCTTGGTCCAGATCGAGGATCTCCATCAGCGCGTCAGGCTGGGGTTCCGTATCGTGCGCGGTTCGGTTTAAAAGAGTGTGGATTTTTTCCGCATTCCTATGGTTCGGGCTGGGAAGAACACGCTGCTGTATGGCGAGATGAACCATGTCCGTGAGGGTTTCCTTCTCGAACTCGTCCGAGAGGGTCGGGTACAGATACGGCCAGATAGAGTCGATCATGATGCAGTCGAGTACTTGACTTCCGCGAGCCTGCAGTTTGCAAGCCATGGCGAAAGCAACCATACCTCCGTAGGACCAGCCACCAATGAGCCAAGGCTGGCTTGGATTCTTCAGGCCCGATGCCTCGATTAGGCAGATATATTCGTCGGCAAGTTCCGTTACGGATGCTGGCAGGTAGCTTTCCTTGCAGTCGCTCTCTGTGATTATGCGGGCGTTGATTCCGTAGATTGGGCGATTGGTCGTCGTCAATGGTCCCAGAGCAAGGTAGGAAAGTGCGAAGCCAGAAATAGGGTGGATCAGGAAGAGAGGCGCAAGTGCGGTCGACGAGCTTGCCCCCTGAAGATGAAAGATGGGATCCAGCATCGTGAAGTGTTGTGTATGGTCCTCGAAGAGCCAAAGGCTTCTTCTACGGAAAAGGTGGGCTGTAAAAGGTGAGGAAAAAGTGGAAGAGTCAAGTTGATATGGAAAGGAAAGGTACTGAGAAAGGAAAGCGAAACCAAGGGATGCTGTTCTTGAGGGCATGTCTCAGGGTCTATCAGGAGCCAGAAGAACGTCGATGTGCGACAAAGGTTCAGGCATCAGGCGTTAGATTGAGTGACCAGGCACACCAAACTAGCACAGGCGCCGCCTTGTCTCCGGAAGTCCAATAATCCTAACTTGTTAACTTCCAAGCTCGCAAGCGCGTCGCGAGTGTGTGATCGTAGTCGCTTCTTCTACATGGCGCACCAGTGCCTTGTGCGGCTCGAATTATGGACCAGGTACCGCTTGTGAGCTAGTTTGCAAGTTCGATGCATTGTCCCGGGATCATTATTGACTGCCGTGTTGGTGCTTTCCGGCTATCTCGTGCCATGGGTTTCCGCAACATCTTCAGCGCTCAGCGAGGTTTCAGGCTTGAGGAGGCTTGAGGCTTAAGGCTTGATCGCCTCATGCCTCATTGTTGATCTGCGGGTAGGGCGACGCGGTTTGTGAGTTGTGACGGTACTTTTTGGTTTCTCACGAGCTTCTAGGGAAGTAGGAACACCAACTACCATTGGTAATTCTGCCGGAGACAGCGGAGCGCCGAGCCCTAGGAGTAAGGGAAGGAAGCAAAAGAGCGAAAGATAATCACAATGGAAAGCGTAGGCGTTGTTGGCAGCTTCCACAGCCTCGCTCTACATACTTGCTCACTCCGCGGCTTGAAACCACTCGCCTCCCCAGTCGTTCCTCCCTTTCGCGAAGCACGCCCCGGTATGCTCGGGTCGACGGTATCGTCGTGCGAGCATAGAACTCTGGTAACAATACTGACACCAACACCTCAGAAAGGGACGTAGCGAACAAGGCAACGTTATTCAGTTATTAATTTACATATATTGTGTGTGCGTGTGTGCGTGTGTGATGGATCTAATATTTAGATAATGTGACAGTGCTATGTATTATGTAATCAGACGTAAATTGTAAATCGTAGATCGCTAATATTTAATTATTAATGATTAATTATAAAATATTAATGTTGTCTCATTTATAGTTTGGTTGTTTGTTCTATTAGCTCAAAACATAGTTCATGTCCGTGACGTCTAGCAGGGTCAAGCGTCTCCTAGTGAAATCAGCTAGCGTGTCAAATTCTGACATCCGACAGTTTGCCGTATCTGCTCTCTGGAATATGATATATGATGCCTGATGCCTGTGGTATGTGATTTACGGTTCCTGGCGTAGCGCATCCTAACTCTTGGCGCCAAATTGCTGGACCCGGGAGACATGCACGAGACCCTGTAGTTCGTGAAGGATCCGCCCTTCCGCATCCTAAATATAAGTTTCCCACGACTGTGCAAACTATCAGCCTGAGGCGTACATTTGATATGAGGGTCCAGGGGCAGTGAACTTTTTGCTAACTCATCCATCCGCTTTCCGAAATCCGCATCACTGACGCCCTCGTGTCGCAAGCGAATAGTATGCCGCGAATGGCACAAGTGACGCCACAGCTGCGAGCCTTCTTCTCGAAACGTAGCGGAACTCGGAGTCCGGCGGAAGCGATTCGACATTCGGGCTGCCGTTCTGGGTACCTAAGAGTACCCACGTTCCTGGATTGCAACTGGGGCTTGCGCTCGTACTTGTCTCGCCACCTTTCCGTACTGGCGTCGCTCCGGATGGAAGCCATTTGGGGCAATCATAGAATCCAGAGACATTATGTATAGTGTTTCGTGGCCTTATAAGCTGCCCATCAACTCAGGTTTTTCACCCAATCCTCGTCAACGAAGCAAACTCATACCTCTCACAATGCGAGCCCACATCTCTCTCCTCTCCTTGACCTCCTTGGCGTCGCTCGCCTTCGCCTTTGCCGGAATCCGACCCGAGGCCGGTTCCGGCACATACGACATGAAGCTCACGCGTACGGAGCTGTTCGGCCTCATCTCCAACATCAGTCTTGGTACACCCGCTCGTGACGTTACCGTCTTTGTCGACTGGACTTGGATCAACCTCTACGTCCTAGACAGTGTCTGCAAAGGCGTCAAGAATGCAATCTACGACTGCTTTCCGCAGAGTCAAAACTTCTACAACGAGAGCGAGTCTTCCTCCTGGCAATACGTCAACGAGCTCGGCCAGACGACTTGGAACCCAAACCACTTCTGTGAGTCTCAATAAAGGTGCAACCTCGCCCTGATCCCCACGTACATTTGCAAGTTCACTGACTCTCGTTAATTATGCAGTCTTCAACGACCCCGCCACTGTCAACTACGCCCGGGAAGCCATCAAACTTGGCGATACTACTATCAAGGCTATTATTCAAGCATCCGACTTTGCCTTCAAGAACCCGTTTCCTTTTGCCTTTTGGGGCGTTTTCGGTCTGTCTCCTGTTTTCCGCGGCGACAGTATCCAGACCTCGTATTCGCCATTCTATCAAGGCTGGAAGCAAGGCGTCTGGAAATCGCCGTATATCGCCTACTACTGGTGCTACCCAGAATCTGGCAAAGGCACAAAGCTCTGCAAGGGCTCAGACGCCATCCAATCGCTTGGCTACTACAACAGCAGTCTTGCCCGTGGCCCAATCACCTGGTACGACAACATCGACCCGAGTACAACCGAAGTCAACTCCGTTGATTTCATCTACGAGCCAGCTGTTTACAACTACTGGACTCTCCGTCTCACTCAGCTGAAGTTGGGCAACGAGGTTCAAGCTATCAATCAAACCGTGGTTCCTGGGGTTGTCTTCGATCATGCAACTTACGGTCGCGGCGCTGCCCTCTCCAATGCTGCCTACGCAAATCTCGTGCAAAAAGTTAATGGGACTGCCGTTCAGCTCGACCAAAAGCCTAACAGTAAGTTCTGATGCCTCCAATCCGGTGCAAGCTGGTCATTTACTGAGCCATTGTCCCTCTTCTAGACGGCAACCAAACCTTCTACGAGTTCGACTGTACACTGAAGAACGCCCTGCCTCCGATCACGTACACTTTTGCTGGCAGTCGCCGAGAGTGGAGTATCATTCCCAACAACTACGTCGTCCCTCACCCGACCGACAACACTTCCTGCATCCTCGACATCCGTGTGGTCGGAGAGGGCCAAGCTTATGAGATCGGGAACTTTGGCGAGACATTCGCGAAGGACAAATACGTTATCTTCGATTTCAACACACTCCGTGTCGGCCTGGCGGATCTCCGGTGGTGAGGCGAGCGGTATCTAGTCTCTCTCTCCCCCCCCCCCTGAATGTGCACGCGTTGTCCAGAATTTATTGAGTAGCGACGGTAATCGAAATACCGTTCACAGATTGATACTTACTATGGCATGACCATACCAGCCCGCCATACAGCTCTAATCATCACCGAAACCTCGAACGTCTCCTTGATTCCAGCGTGTCGTGGGGCGGGCCGGTGTGACTGAAATGCTTTTCGCTGGCGAAGAAGAGCTCTGGAACTGACTGCTGAGAGGCATCTGAAGTAAATCTTGTAGTATCAAGAGCATCGCTCAATCACAGCAGTGCGCAGCCAGCACATCATGTCTTCTTGTCATCGCTGAGGCATGAAAGCAGAATGAACTTGTCACACTCACATGGTCGAACAAGAACGTGCCTACTCGGTACAGAAGAGCGACATTGATGATATTGATGCAACCGATCTATGATTGACCAGCGAGGATGTCGAATATCAACTTGTGTAAAAATGTGCTTCAGTGTCGGAGTATCACAGAATTGTACGTTCATAATCAAGCCTGATTCGCGGTGACAACTGTTAGAAAGACGAAGCTGTGGTGATTCATTCTGAAGGCGGAGCGGAAGGATAATACACAAACATGAGTGGCCAGGATGGGAAGAGGTGAGAGAATCTGGGGGAGAGGACATCAAGCTTTGCGGGCCTCAATGATTGCCATCGAGCTGCGCAAGGGCCAGGTCCGGACATAGGTAAGGCCAGCCTGCTTAAAAATGCGCTTGAAGTCATCTAGTGTCCGCTCGGTACCATTAAGGGAGCTCATCATCTCCATGTCGATAGCATGAGCAAGGTTTCCGGCACCACCGTACGTGATTGGAAGAGGGAACGGTGGAGATGCCGCGAGGTTGGTGAGTGCATCGGACGCCTGACCGTCCTTGTCGCGACCCGAGGGTGAAGAAAGAAGAATGTCCAGAATGAGGACACGCGAGCTTTCCAGAAGCGCTGGCACCAAGCTGCTGAGAATCTTGACGCAGAGATGATCTGGGTAATCGTGGAGAACGGCCTTGAGCACGTAGTGGTACTGTGCACCACGTAAAGGTTGTTCCGTGTTGAAGTCATGGGGCATCAACGTGAGGCGATCAGTGCCGAGCACCTCCGGCAAGTTCTTCTTGAAGTGGAGCCGTGCCTGTTCGATGGTCTCGGGGCGGTCCTGAAGGACGCCGCGGAGATGAGGGAACGTCTTGAGGAGAGGCAACATGAATCCACCCTGACCTCCTCCGATATCGACAATCGTGGTTTGGGTTGAGAGGCCAAATTCGGTCTTCCACGGGAAGTCTGCAAGTAGCCCAGCGCATTGCGCACGTGAAGCGGAAGACATGGTGTGTCCGAAGTCCTCGAGGGCTTTGGGTTGATGCTTCGCAAGGAACTCCCAGCCGTTGTTGACTCCGAGTTCGCGGAACTTGAATGCTTGTGCGCACGCACTGTCGAGAGGATCATCCGACAGAGCCGTGCTCGGCTCCAGCAGAGTCTTTGAAAGATGGGCTGCCGTGGGGAGACCGATGGCAGCTTGGAACGCGGCGTAGGAGCGTGTAGGAGAATCGGAGACCAGCCTGATGGAGACGCGTGTGTTGACAAAGGTTCCCTCTGCGGGCTCGGCAAAGATGCAGTGGTTGCTCAAGTAGCGCATGACTTTCGTCAATTTGGCGGCGCTGATCTTCAAGCCGCTGGCTTCGACAAGCTGCTCAGCCGTGAGACCTTCGGTACCCGCCGGGACGAGACTATCGGCAACTTTGGCTTGGATGACGAAGTCGAGTGCTGCCGGCATGTGGTGTCCAGCTGACTCGCTCATGAGCTTGACGCTCGGATCCTGTACCAGAGCCTTGAGCATGTCGAGGGCCCCGACGAGTTGGCGACGTGCATTAAACAAGTCGGTGCTTGGGAAGTGCAGGGGATCATCAAGCGGATGCGGCTCGGCTGCGAAAAAGTGGGGATCGGGAAGACCGGCAACAGAGAGCTCCTTGCGGAATGCACTGAGCGAAGAATTGAAGAGATCCAGGAGGTCCTGGAACTCGGTGCCATTGGCGGGTGTCCTTGTTGAAGAAAGGGCAGCCTTCAGCGCTGAGGTGTCGATAGATGGAGCCATAGTGAGGTAGAGCTGGGATAATGGGGATGGTATGAGAAAAGTGTGAGAGGGAGTGAAAAGGGCGATTTGAGATGGTGAGGTAAGTGAGTTGAAAAGGCTTCTTCACCTCGCAGTATTTGAGGATGAGTTCTATCAAGCGCTGAAGCAATGTGATATCGGGTGTGTGGCCAGCACGATTCCAACCCTGGCTTGCCTATCTAACGGCTGTGTGAACGTGCTTGCGTGGACAACACACTCAGTATTCAGAAGCAGAGTTCTTCAGCGCTCCTGCGCGACACGCCATGTTCTTCATGGTGGCCCTGGTCCAAATGTTCGCTTACAGCCAGCTCTGCATAAGAAAGGGACACGGCGGCTGTGAAGTAGAGGGCGTGCGATGTCGGGCGCAGCGTCGCGTGAACGTCCCTGCGGAAGGCGTTAGCTCGCTTGCGAGTGCTTGCAGCGGAAACCGGGAGTAGCGCTCGGTGTGGGCGTGCGTTCGCCAGGACCTCGAAAGAAATGAAGGAAAGAAGGACGGAAGGGGAGCAGAAGCAAGAGTCGCGTACAAAGAAAGTTCGCTAATGTGAGATCCGCGTGGGAAACACATAAACGTTAGTCTTAGTCCTGCTTCTGGCTGATCATATATCAGCCCGTCAGCCGGTAGTGCATGAGATGTGAGATCTCAAGGGCGTTCGGAGCTCCGAGTTCCGAAATGCAGGGTTCGAATGTCGAAAGTATTCCTGCTTTATTTAGTTGTTTTGAAGCAAAATTGGTCGAGATTTAATCTAGCCGAGCGACATACGACAGTTTATCGTTTATCTAGCCGAAGGACGTACGTGTACCTGGGATCCGCATCTAAATCATTTTAAGCTCAGCATCCGATCTAAACATGCGCCCAACCGGAATTATTGTCAATCGCCTCAAACTCAACGCTCAAGCCCCATGCCTCATGCCTCAAGCCTAATAGTTCACCTTCAGAACGTTTCAAACCTCGTGGTCGCAGCCCACCTGGATAGATGTACATACATACATTCCAGTGAACGTCGGAAGTCGGACGCCAGATGAGCCCTCGATTTAGCCCCTGTAATTACGCTAGTGCCTCATTGAAAATATTTAATTTTCTCGCAGGTATATTGACTTCACTTTCCCTGGTTTATTTAGACAAGTGATCTTGCATCTTGTTATGCATCCAAAAAAAATTCACTCGAAATCCGCTGTAGCAGATAGCAGTAGTGCGCATTATGCAACTATGCACGTGCATGATAGCCGAATGCTAGGCCGCATAGACCCTAGGGTCGAATGTTGAACGTTGTATATTGAATGTCAAAGGCCAAACAAACGTCAAGCGTCAAAAGTCGAGCAAACCCTTGAAGGTGCTCTTGAACTACGCCGAGCTGGTAATTGGTATCCTTCCTACCATAAACACACTGTACCGTACCGCACAAGCTCTTGAATGTGGCTGAAGATTTGCGGTCCTGTTCACCAATCGCCAGTAGTTTCTTTCAGCCAACAAAGAATCGGATAGGGTCCAGCACACAATGTCAACCTCGCCTCCCCGTCGATCACGAGCTCATGTCCTTGTTTGTGTGTAGGCGGACACGTGCATGACCGCTCCCATTCGAAAGCAGGCCAGGCAGCGAGCAGACAACAGGGACGCCAAAGCTCATTCCCAGAGGTGCTGAAGGTCCTGAGCCCTGAAGCCTGAACCCCTGGAGCTTACAGGTCCAGCAATTTTCAGATGACATCCAGCAGCGGAGTTTGACCATAACGACAGCGCTGGACCGGGGGCGTTGAGAATTGGGTTGAAGATAAAGCGCGAATCCACTAGAGATTGAACGACAACTAGCGGTCCACGTACCTGATTTTCAAGCCTAAGAAGCCTAAGATTTCGGAGCTTGAGGCTTGAGGCCTACATTCACAAAGCATAGCGCGACAGGCGAGGAGAGCTTTCAACCTCAGCGCCTCAGCATCTGCCCTCCGATGTAAGGATTGCCAGCCGAGCAATCGTCTCCCTGTGGCCCCCAGCCCGCTTTCTTGAATTTCGACTTGCAAAGCTGTCGCTCTGTCGGTCTTGCCCATTTTTGAATCATCTTTCATCGTTTCGGTCGCACATTTCTTTCGAATGTCCTGTGCTCTTCGCTCAATGAATGGAAGACCGCCAACAGATAATCTCAGATAAGCACCGGAATCATTAATCACTGTCCTTCTATAATAATCAATAATTGATAATGTATATCTCATTCTCAGAATGTCGGATCGATTTAAGCTCGGCCTGCGCTACGCGCTAAACGCTAAATTAAAGACGTAAGAATAACATCGCTAAACGCTAAACGCTAAAATCGGAATCGCTGAAATTTAAAATTTATGAACACTTTAGATTTAGATAATAGATAATTATTTAATATTTAATTTAGATATGTATGTATTATGTATCGTAGATCATTCATTGTGCCATCGTTTATCGTTTAAAGCACCGGAAGCGGCGGAAGTCGGACAACAAACAAGATCAAGCATCGCGCCTCCAGAATCCAGAAGTTTGCTTCATTTAGCGCACGTACAGGCGACATCCTGACGCCTGACGCCTAAAGGTATAGGTGACTGATAGAAGGGCGGTCAGGCTTCCGGCTGCCGACGCCAGGGCCACTACGCACGGTACTCAGGGTCTCAGCCACAAGTGCATTCATTTAAGCTCGGGGCACGTAGACACGTCTGCCAGTCGGAATTGCTACTCTGATTACGGTTCGAGCTTTGTAGATTCACAGACGGCGGAGTTGCACAAGATGCGGAACCTCATCGATATCTGTGCCTTCTTGGATCCCTGGTACTCATCCCGTATCATTCGGGTTTCTCATTTCCGCTTCTTCTCAAGCAATATATCGTCCCTAAAACCTCCGAAAGTTGACTTCTTTGTTCTTTGATAGCGAGCCCAGAGTCTCTATTGCTGAGCTGGTGCACTGCGATGTCTATTTGTGACTACCCATCTCCAATCTTTGCAGCCTACAGTCTGGCCCGACCTGGTGCCCGAGAACGCCCTCGGTTCGAGGACCGTAGGCTACAGACTGCTGGCCCGAGAACTTAGCTTCCAGCGCTCAGGACTTCGAGCTTCAAATCGCGTACGCAAGTTCATCACATTTCTCATCAATCTCGACGCCAAACGCCGGGAGTCAGAAGCGCGAAACGTTCCTGTTGGAGACTGGACTACACGATCCGCACTGGTGGAGCAGAACGCGGCGCGGAAGGACGCCACAGCTCCCGTCTCAAGCGAGAAGTCCAACACTTTTCACATTATGCCAGTGCTTGCAAAGACTCATGGAGAGCCAGGAGTCGCGAGTTGGTGTATTGCTTGCAATGAGTGTCTAAGTGTGTATCCGTCTCGGAAGTTGCGTATATAATGGTGAGCCAAAAGGCAAGAGTATGAACGTTTCCTCCGTTCCATTGTAGCTCCATTCATATCTCTCTCAACTCTCTCTCATTGACAAGCTCAGCCGCTAGCCGCTGTTCAACACTTGGAAAACGCTCAACACGCTTCACTCATATCTTACTCAGTCATTTCAGCATGACCTCCCTTTCCTCCAACTCCCCTTCTCCTATCTCTGTCGACCTTGACAGTACCAACGAGAACAGCAACAAGCTGGCGATCGTTGGTTACGCCTGTCGTGTTCCGGGCGCTTCCAACCCGGAACAGCTTTGGACGAACATTGCGGACAAGACCGATGTTCAGCAAAAGATGTCCGGCGATCGCTACAACGTCGACGCCTTCTTCCACACCGAAGGCACAAACAAGGGCACCACCAACGCCCGTTACGGCTATTTCCTTCCGCAAGATCTTGGAAATTTCGATGCCGGCTTCTTCGGAATCTCAGGTAAAGAGGCCGAAGCCATGGATCCTCAACAGCGCATTCTTCTGGAGGTCGTTTATGAAGCCCTCCAAGAAGCTGGTATAACGCGCAAAGACGTTGCGGGCTCGAACACGTCCGTGTTCGAAGGATCCTTCACGAACGATTATAGCGTTCTCATGCACAAGGATCTCGAGGTGAGTTTTGCATTAGAGAGGAGATCGTACCGCCATGTGCTCATGTTCGCGACATGCATATTCCATCCAGTCCTATGCCAAATATGCGGCCACGGGCACAGCCAACTCTATTTTGAGCAACCGCATTTCTTACACCTTCGACATGCATGGACCTAGTATGACGATCGACACTGCCTGCAGCTCTGCGCTCATTGGATTCCATCTCGGCTGCGAGTCCCTTCGCAATGGCGAATCCGAAATGGTGAGTTGTCACAAGTGAAAAGATGAATCTCGATTGCATATGCTCACCGCATCTCTTCGGCGATGTTTCCAGTCGATCATTGTTGGTTCCGCTTTGCAGTGAGTTATCGACAAGCAGAGCCTGCGATCGAAGATCTTCTCGCTCATATTCCCTGACTGAATCAACTACAGTTTCGATCCCAACATGTACATCACCACTACGGATTTGGGAATGCTTTCCACCGATGGACGCTGCCGGGCTTTCGACGCGAAGGGATCCGGCTACGTCCGCGGCGAGGGCGTCTGCGCTATTGTCGTCAAGCGCATGCAAGATGCGATTGACCACGGTGATCCCATCCGCTCCATCGTCCGAGCATCTGGATCCAACCACGATGGCAAGAAAGCAGGCATCACCATGCCGAATTCCTATGCCCAAGAAGCGCTCATTCGCTCAACCTACGCGCGCGCCGGCCTTGACCCGAACGACACCACCTATTTCGAAGCGCACGGAACCGGTACCAAGGCCGGTGATCCTCGCGAGACGCGTGCGATTGGCGCAGTCTTTGGCACGCAAGAGCGAGAGAAGCCGCTCGTCATCGGATCCATCAAGAGTAACATTGGTCACCTTGAGGGTGCCAGTGGCTTGGCCGGACTGATCAAAACCGTCATGATGCTGGAACGCCGACAGATTCTTCCTAACATGCACTTCGAAGATCCCAATCCCGAGATTCTCTTCGACGAGTGGAAACTTCGTGTCCCTACATCCGTCGAAAGCTGGGCCGAAGGCAAAGGCCCTCTACGAGCCAGTCTGAACTCTTTCGGTTTCGGTGGTAGCAACGCCCACGTCGTACTCGAGGAGCCTCCCAAGAAGCTACAATCTGCCGATTCCAAGGATCAAGGCCCCATTCCCGCTCATCCCGTATTCCTCGCAATCTCAGGACACACGGAGAAGACTGCCCAGCAGAATGCGCAGCGCCTGGCAGAATACCTCGACCGAAACCCCTCAACCTTGCTTTCTGACCTCAGCGTTACGCTCGCTACGAAGCGCGACCAACACAAGTTCCGTAACTTCGTTGTGGCAGACAATCACGAATCTGCCATCGAAAAGCTTACCGAGCTGAGCAAGTCTTCTACATGGATCACCGGGCGCGACGATGTTCTCACTCGGATCGGCTTCGTGTTTACTGGACAAGGGGCACAGCACTTTGCCATGGGGCGTGAGCTCATCGAGCGCTCTCCTCTCTTCCGCTCCACTCTTGACCGATTTGATGCAGTGCTCCAAAGTCTACCCGACGGCATCCGTCCCGAGTGGTCCACTGTTGAAGAACTGTTGCGAGACAAGGCGACATCTCGTCTCGGGAAGACTGCCTTCAGTCAGCCGATTTGCACAGCCATCCAGCTTGCGCTCGTTGATCATCTAGCTGCATGGGATATCAAGCCATCTGCCACAGTCGGCCACAGTTCCGGAGAGATTGGGGCCGCTTACGGAGCTGGCATCCTAACTTTCGAGTCAGTACCATCTTATGTCTCTGTTCATGTTGGAGATATCGAGACTGACATCTTCCCATTCTCCATTCAGGGACGCTGCAGTAGTTGCATACTTGCGCGGGCTTCACATGAGCGACACCTCGGAGTTCGCAGGTGGCAAGGCCGGCGGAATGATGGCCGTCGGCATGACCGAAGAGGATGCCAAAACCGCCCTCAAGGAATACGAAGGCCGAGTTTGCGTGGCCTGCATCAACAGCAGCTCCAGCTTGACTCTTGCTGGTGATTTGGATGCCATCTCTGAGCTGAAGGACGACCTCGACACACGCAAAGTCTTCGCCCGCCAGCTTCAAGTTGCCCAAGCCTTCCACTCTCATCACATGCTGCCACTGGCGCCTGCTTACGAGAACGCCCTGAAGCAGTATGGCATCAAGCCAAGACCTGGCAAGGTTCCTATGTTCTCCAGTGTCACGGCAAGAAAGGCCGACTGGCGTATTATGGGCCCAGCTTACTGGGCTGCGAACATGACCAATCCGGTGCGCTTCGAGCCCGCCTTGGTCGGAACGCTCATCAATGACTCGGAAGAGCAAGCTATCGACATCCTCATGGAAATCGGCCCGCATCCGGCGCTCAAGGGTCCAGCACGCCAAATTATGGCTGCTATTGGCTATGAAGTGCCTTACGTCGGGACACTTGTCCGCTCAACTCCTGACTATGAAGCTCTGGTCGCAACTTCCGCAGAGCTGCACGCGCGTGGTTTCGCATTCAATGCCATCGCTTCCAGTGGCTTCCCAGTCCTCGATGATGGCCATGCGGTCGTGCTTGCACCGGGCAAGATGATCACGGGCCTTCCTACCTATGCGTGGGAACATGCGAGGTACTGGCACGAAACGCGCGTCATCAGAGCTCACCGTCTCAGGGCAAACCGTCACACCCTGCTGGGCCACCCTGTCTCGATTGGGATCGATCATCGACCCCGATGGCGCAACTATCTGCGCAAGAGTGAGATCCCTTGGCTGGTAGATCACAAAATCCAAGGCAAGATCATTTTCGTGAGTCACGAAGCCTTTCTGATTCCTTCCAGTAACCTACTTGAAACACACTCTGACGTGATCACCTCCATTGTCCACTCAGCCGGCCGCTGGATACATCGCTATGGCTATTGAAGCTGCTGTACAGAACTACGCCAAGTCCGCGGGTGGCGCCATCTCTGTCCATGACGTCGTGTTGCGCGAGCTCAACATCATCAGCGCCCTTGGGATCCCGGAAACGGGCGAGGTCGAGATCATGCTCGAGCTTGAGTCGGCGTCGCAATCCCCCAAGGAATTGTCGGAGAACTGGTCCAGATTCATCGTTTGCTCTTTCACGGAGGATGATCGATGCATCGAGCACTGCAATGGTCTCGTAGCTGTCAACGCCGGCACGGACAGCGTCAAACCTGTGACCAAAGAAGATATTTCGGGCAAGATCAGCCAGACCAACAAAACTACAGAGCGACCCGCCTACTACTCGCATCTGACCGAGCTTGGTCTCGAGTATGGCGATTCGTTCCAGTTGATCTCAAGCGCAGTCGAGACGGGTGACGGTCTCGCCTATGCCCGACTCTCGACAGCATCAGTCCAGGCTCTCATGCCATCAGCATATGACGAGTGCCTGCTTCATCCAGCCATTCTCGATTCCACCTTCCATCTGGTTTTCGGCGCAGTCGAAGGTGCCTTGGGTCGGCTCCTAACAGAGCCGTTCGTACCAACCTCAATCAAGTCGATCTACGTCTCCTCAGAATTGAGCTCCACGATTGGAGATCACAGCGGCGATCAAGCCGCGCACCTGATCTCTACTGCATCTCTCGACGGGCCGCGCAAGGTCACCGGCAATCTCCAGCTCATTGCAGCCAAGGGAGAATGCAACCCGTTACTAACGGTAGAAGGTCTGGAATGCACGGCCATTGGTGCTCAAGGCTCAGACGACGACGGGCGATCGCTGTTCTTCCAAGTCAAGAACCTACCCTCATTCGATCTTCTCGACACCGAGGCATGTGCAACTCTGGCATCGCGTGGTACCCATCTGGACATCACTGTTCTAGTGGACCTCTTTGCTCACCAGAGAAGCGGCAAGATTTTCATTGCTTCTACGTCGCCTAGCCTTATCACTGCTGCACTCAAGACGCTGGGTGGTACAGACGGCTACCGACGTCGTTTCCAATCCATCGACATCCTGGATGGTGGTGAAAGTGCAGCGCTGCAGCTTGAGGCTGCATACAGTGGGCTGGTGAAGACGGTCAATGCTTTCAAGGGCGAAGACTACGATCTGATCATTCTGGGCGAAGATTTCGAAGCTCCGAATGATGACGCGTTCCGGGCGCTGAAGGCATCTGGAATTGTCATCGCTATGTCCAAGATCACTTCCATTCCAGGTCTCACCCAGAGGTTCGACACTGGCAGCGGCCTCACCGTCTGGGGACAGTCCGGGAATACTCCAGCTGCTCTCAGTGATGTCGTCATTGTTATGCCTACGAACCCTACACCAGCAACCCACAAACTAGCTGCAAGTATCGACAAAGCCCTTGGTCAACTTTGTCCTCGCCACACCCTGGCGGATATTGGCGCGGCTTCAAGCAGGACTTTCGTATCGCTCGTCAGTATTCAAGAAACACTGTTCAACGATCTCACCAGTGCAAGAGATGAGGCTGCATTCGTTGGCCTCCAGCGTAGCTTGATGGTCGAAAACAACAATGTCGTCTGGTTGCTGCCAGGAGCCAGCTTGGAGAGCTCTGAGGCCGAACAGGCGCCGATCCTCGGCATGGCTCGATCTGCGAACAACGAGATCGAGGGTCTTCGTTTCCTGGTGTACGACTGCTTCAGAGGCGAATGCGATAAGCACCTTGCGAGCCGCATCGTTCAGCTACTGAGCAGCCCCGAAGAGGAGCTTATCGAGCGTCAGGATCGTATCGTTCTCCTTCCACGCGTCTACCCGAACGACGTCGCGAACTCCAAGCTCCCTAATGGGTATGGCCGCTCTCAAGCTCTCCGCCAGGCTGGAGCTAATGAAGCGTTCAAGCTCAAGCCTGCGCCTAGTGGCTCCCTCAATGATCTTGTCTGGGTAGAATCGACCAGCGAGTTGGCAGCGACTCTTGCGGAGGACGAAATCGAGATCGAGGTACTCGCAACGACGGTCTCAACTTCCGACGTGGCTGTCGCGACAGGATCCATCGACGGTTTCAGCCTTGGCCACGAATGCGCAGGGATCGTCCGACGCATCGGTGGTGGTGTACTCGAGAGCGAATTCAAGAGCGGTGACCGTGTGCTCGCCTTGACTCCTGGCGCTGGGGCTCATAGTACCACTGTGCGCGCATCGAGTTCCCTTTCTTGGAAGCTAGGCCCGTAAGTACTACTTCTCGGCTACCCGAGCAGCGTAATATTTGATGTATCGCTGACTTTCTTCGCTCGTACCTCCTTCTAGAATGCCCCTGTCCGATGCGGTCTCCTTGCCAGTCGCCCTCGTCACGGCATATATTGCGACCATGGAGCTTGGCGCTCTGAAGTCCGACGAATCTGTTCTCATACATCACGCTGGAGATGCTTTGGGACAGATGGCGATTCAGTTGGCAAGCCGGATCGGAGCTAAAGTCTTCGTCACCGTCGGCTCCCCTGAAGAGAAAGAGGAAGTACAGAACCTCTTCGGCCTCTCCGACCTGCAAATCTTCAACGCCCATAACGTCAAGTTCGGAGAAGAGATTCTCAAAGCGACTTCTGGCAAGGGAGTCGATTTGGTGCTCAACAGGCTTCGCGGCGCACTAGCTCAGGCTTCCATTGCGTGTGTGGCCAAGTTTGGTCGCTTCGTGGAGCTTGGAAAGCATATGGTTGGCGCCTTGCCTACGGACACCGCTATCACCTTCGCATCTGTGGACCTACCACTGCTTGCCGAATACCGCAAGGAGTCCTTGGCCAGATCGTTCAGAGAATGCTGCCTCCTCGTTCACGGTGGTCATGTTACTCTGCCTTCCAGCATCAAGAAGTTCGCTTTCACGGAGCCTACCGCTGCCTACCGCGCCGTTCAGAAGGGTCTCGCCATCGGCCAGGTCGTTCTCTCTCGCGAGGAAGGAAACCACCCGCTGCTCGTCGCTCCACCAAGCTATGAGCCTCTCTCACAGTACTTCAAGGCGGACAAAACGTATCTGCTTGTTGGAGGCCTCGGAGGTCTTGGTCGCTCCCTTGCGCAATGGATGGTCCGGAAAGGTGCCCGCAAGCTCAGCTTCCTCTCTCGCTCCGGGGACAGCAAGCCGGAGGCCAGAGACACCGTCGACTGGCTACGAGAGCGAGGCATCGCGGTCGAGGTCTTCAAAGGCGACGTCTCTCAATTCGCAGACACACTCGCCTGCATCAAAGCCATTGGCGGTGACCTTGCTGGTATTTGGCATGCTGCAACCGTTCTGCAAGATGCTCCTCTAGCAAAGCTCACCTATCGCCAGTGGACGCTCTCACTAGGCGCAAAGGCGATTGGTGCCGCAAATTTACACCGTGCCACGGAGATGTGCTCGTCCAACTTGGACTACTTCGTGTGCTTTTCGTCCGCGTCGGCGATCATCGGCACAAAGGGGCAGGCTAATTACGCAGCTGCTAATGCCTATCTTGATGCGCTGATGCGGCACCGTAGAGAAAAAGGACTTCCAGGAGCGACCAGTGAGTCTGTTTTACACCCTGTTTCATCGAACACAAGCTCAGTACTTCTTGAATCCCACAGTGAACTGCGGCATGATCGTCGGCATCGGTCTCGTCGCCGAAGATGCTCACCTTCAAGCACTCATGGAGCGACTTGGATTCGACCCGGTTACAGAGCAAGAGTTCTTCTACCAAGTCGAAGAGGCATGTTTGAACAGCAAAGGGCCCACATTTTACTCCGACGGTGTCCCCGCATATCAATCGATCACCGGCCTCAACCTTAAGCGCAACGATCTGTACTGGGCAGAGCGACCTCGGTTCATTCCCATGTATGCGAACAACGACACAGCCGGTCAATCCAACTCGTCGGGCCCGAAGGCAGCATTGGCGACCGTTCTCAAGGGCTGCGCCAGTATCGAGGAGCGTGTCCAAGAGTTGATGTGCGCCTTTACGGAAAAACTATCCCTCACCCTGGGTGTCGCTGTCGAAAAAATAGACCAACAAACCCCGTTGGCTGCCTACGGACTCGACTCGCTTATCGCCGTCGACATTCGTTCCTGGTTCATGCGCACCGCAGGTGTCGACGTCGCCCTCTTCGATGTTTTGGGCTCTAAGAGCATTCTGGCTCTGGTCCAGAAGGCTGCCAGCCTTGTTACCGACAATACGTCCAGTGCTGCTTCTGCTGAGGCGGCAGTTGAGAGGCCTGAGATCAGCGGTAAGGCTGAGGCGGCTTCATCTTCTCAAGCCGAAACCATCAACACTCGCACCAGTGACCTCGACGGCGAGGAGATCCCGATGTCCTACTATCAAGGCCGACTCTGGACGTGAGTTTCCACTACCTGACTCCCTAATGGGAGCTCCTTGATTGCCGATCGAACGCTTACATGATTCGTTTGGCTTTTAGGGTGCACTCGATGGCTGCAAACAAGGCCCTCCTCAATCTGCCGATCATGGTTCGCATTAGTGGAACCCCTGATTACACTGCTCTGCAACAGTCTCTCTCCGAGATGAAGCTTCGCAACCACATTCTACGCACGGCCTTCTACGAGGGTGAAGAGTACGCCTGCCAGGAGGTGCTTCCGGCTTCGGACGTGGACCTGCCCTTCTTTGATTTCTCAAAGGTCGAGTCTCCAGTTGAGGCTTTCCGAGCGGAGATCGAGAACCTCAAGAACATCGAGCTCGATATTGAGGCCGGTGAGGTCTTCCGTGTCATTTATGGTCAGCTATCCGAGAACAAGTACGCTATGGGATTTGTGTTCCATCACATTGCTTGCGATGCCGGAAGCGGGATGCCCTTCTTGAAGCAGATGTCTGCAATTTACGAGCAGCTACGCACAGGCGGCGACCTTTCTCAGCTCGCTGGGCCCACGATTCAATAGTGAGTTCTCTCATTCCCGCTGATCAATCCAGAACGGTCTAACCATCTTTGACTTGACAGCGCCGACTTCTCACTTTGGGACCGTCAGCAAGCCGAGAGCACGGCTGCACAACCTCACATTGACTACTGGAAGCGCGAGCTTAGTAACGCCAAACAGGTCTGCGCTCTCCTCCCTTGCGCAACAGTAAAGGAGCGCCCCGCGGTACAGGTATTCGCGTCAGCCATCACTCGCACGATCATCGCTCCAGCACTCATTCGCCGGATGAAAAAGGTTTGCGAGCGTTGCCACGTTACTCCCTTCCACTTCTTCTTCGCAGCTTTCCGGGCCTTCATCTACGTGAGTCAGCTCTTCGAATGATCGTACACACAAATTCCAGTCAACTGAAGAGCTTTCACTTTCCACTCTGAAAAGCTGCACACCAAGGAAGACGATCTCACGATCTCGATGATCAATGGAACCAGGCCACATCCTGACGTGGCAGATTCGATCGGGTTCTTTGTCGTGAGTAGCACCAACGTGACTATGTTGTCCTCTAACCTGACCCCGCTCCAATTCCACAGAACATGACCCCCGTCCGGAGCTGTCACGATCTGGAAGAGTCGCGATTCGAGCAGGTACTGGAGCAGGTCAAGGGCGACATCGTATCTGCAATGGAGCATAGCAGTGTGCCGTTCGACAAGATCATGGCTGCAGCAAACCACAAGCGAACGATGCAGCATTCTCCCATCGCTCAAATAGTCGCCAACTACCAAATTTACGGTAAAACGGCCGACCACGAGTTCCACGACTTTGTCGTCGACGATGTCCACACCGATGACATCCCGTCAGCAGCCGAACTTCAGCTTGAAGCTCTCGAGAGCGCTGAGGGATTGAGCTTGCGCCTCGAATATGCAACCAGCATCTACGGCGACTCAAATGCCATGGACCGCTTCCTGGAGAACTTTGCGGAGTTCCTCAGCTCTCTGGCGCGCGACCATCGTCAACCTATCGGAGAGGCCTTCATGTGCGGGCCCAAAGAGCTCGCTCTGCAGAAAGCGCAGTTCTGGAATGTCGGCATCGACGATACACAACCTTGGGAAGCCCGCACGGTCGCCGAACAAATTATCAGCGTAGCTTCTCGGCAACCCGACTTGCTCGCCGTAGTCGATTCGGCCGGCGTTGAAGTCAGCTATCTTGGGCTTAGCAACAAGGCCTTGGAGATTGCAGGCTTTCTTCGCAACTCCGGAGTTGGTACAGGTAGCAACGTAGCAATTTTCGCTTCTCCTGGAGCCTCATTGACGGTCAGCATGGTGGGAGTCTTGCTTTCCGGCAACGGATACGTATACTTGGACCCTACCTTCGCGAAAAACCGCCTTGATTTCATCGTTCAAGATTCCGGTGCGCAGGCCATCCTGTTTGACGACGATCTAAGAACACATGAGCTGCTCAAGACCGTCCACCCTGCAGTCTCATTGCTTCGGCTTTCGGACTCGACCAATAGCCACGGCGAGCACCTTGGTGCTGACAACACAGACCACCCTTTCTACATGGTGTACTCGAGTGGATCAACTGGCACTGTGAGTACACTGATCGTTCTGTAGCCATGCGTCTCCCAGAAAAACGTTCTGAACTCTTCCCCACCTTCAGCCCAAAGGCATCTCATTGAGCCAGAGTAATACTCATGCGATGCTATCAACCCTTCAAAAAATGTATAACTTCGACTCGACGGACAAGTTTTTGCAGCAATCCTCGGTATCGTTCGACCTCTCGGTGGTTCAAACTTTCTCTGCTCTCTGTGCAGGGGCATGCGTTCTCGTTCCCACCCTCGATACACGGCAAGACCCTTCCAAGCTGGCGCAATTCATGGTACGGACACAGCCCACGGTCACTTACTTCACTCCAACACACTTCACCATGCTTTTGGACTCAGGAGAAGATCTTTCGGCTCTTACTAAGCTCAAGGTTGCCTTCTTCGCTGGTGAACGTCTTCCGGCTCGCCTGGTGCAAAGATTCTACAGCATGAACATCTCTGCAACCCTCTATAACACATGGTCGCCTTCCGAAGTGGTGGTTCAAACCACAATAGGCAAAATTCAGGCTCAAGACGCTCTTTCGGTCGATCTCCCAATCGGACATCCCATAAGCAACTGCACTCACTACATCTGCAATGCGCAGCTCCAGCCTGTGCCTATTGGCATCGAAGGCGAAATCTGCGTCGGAGGCCCGCAGGTTGGCGGATACCTCAATCGCGCAGACCTCAATGTCGTCGCATTTCCGAACAATCCCTTCGCCACCGACGCGCAGCTTGAGCGCGGCTGGACACGCCTGTTCCGCACCGGAGACAAGGGGTCGTTCCTCTTGGATGGTCAGCTGGCATTCAGAGGCCGTATTGCAGGGTGAGTGATATCGGGTTTCTACGCTAGAGTATCTTGGACTCCTGGCTTATCCGATTTTTGATCTTTTAGAGACAAACAAGTCAAGCTCCGAGGGTTCCGCATTGATCTTGGAGAGGTCGAGCAGCTCCTCTACACGGAATCGCAGAAAGCAGACCTAGACCTACAAATCGCCGACTTGTCAGTGGTCGCCCGCGAGGAGAACGCTGTTGTCGACAGCGAGCTCGACACGCGGCAGCTCGTAGCCTTTGTCGTCATGCGACGCCCTGCTGTTACGGCTGTCAAGAAGCGCAAGATTGCAGCCCACCTTCATCAGCTTGGCGGGCAGCATCTCAACCAGTACATGCTCCCTTCTTCCTATCACTTCCTCGACAAACTTCCGGTCACCATCGGGGGCAAAGTGGACAGGATGCAGCTTTTGACACTCCCTCTGCTACCGGTTCGTCCTGGCCAGGCTGCAAGCGCTGCAACTGAGCCCCTCGATGCCAGTGAGGGCTCTGCGGATCAGAGAAAGGAAGTTGCCAAGCTGTTCAAGAGTATCTTGAAGCTTCAAGACAACATTGGGCCTCACGCGAACTTTTTTGAGCTAGGAGGAACCAGTCGTGAGTACGCTTCGATGTCATCACAAAATGGATCGCCCCTGCTCACTTCGTACTATGCTACAGTCCTACTTGTTCGATTGCAGGCACGGCTCAAACGCAAGTACAAGAACGTCCCCACTCTTGGAGAGATGGTCAAGGCGCCTACACCCTCACGAATTGCCAGTCTGCTCAGTCAGTGCGGTAGCTCCATCCAGGTCGACCGATCGATCTCATGGACAGATGAGGTTTCTCTGGTAGAGGACGCAAAATTCGCTCTAGCTCGCAGCTCTGGCATGTCAGCTATGGGAGACACAGTCTTACTCACCGGAGTCGAGGGATATGTTCCCCTACACATCCTGGTCGAGCTACTTCGCCACAATCCAACGAGGGCTGTCCTCGTGATGGGCACCACAGCTGCCTCAACCACCGATACCTTGGTCGATGCGCTCGAGACACTCAAACTTCTCGACACAGAAGGCGGCGTATCCAAATCCGACCTAGTTTCAAGAGTGAACCATATCGACGGCACACTGTCTGCTCCAAGATTCGGCATGGATGACGTAGCCTTCAAGCATCTCGCTCATTCAGTCACGGCAATCTTCCACTGCGGTACAGAAATGTCACTCCTGAAGACCTATTTCGACCTTCGACCGGTCAACGTACTCTCAACATTGGATATCATCGAGTTGGCCGCTGCAAACTCCGCTCCGATCCACTATTTGTCCACCTGGAGCGCTCCTCATCTGCGGACGTGGTCTACAGCGCGACAAGTTGTCGCTGGCCCTGAGAACGTGGTGGACGCAATCGCTCCTGATCACTTCCAGCCCGAAGACAACAGCGAGCACGGATATTTCAAGACTCGATGGGTTTCAGAGATGATCCTTTCCAAGGCTGCGTCTCTCCACGGCCACAAAGTCTCGATCTACCGTCCCTCGGCCGCAATCGCGAGCACTGTTACTGAAGTGCAGGCGCCCGGCGGCGACTTTGTGCGCGGTATGATCTCAGGGATGATCCGCAAGGCAGCCGTGCCTGACGCGAAGGACGGGTACGCAATCGACTTCGTCCCAGTCGACTACATCGCCTCTGCATTCGTTGCAATCGCCAGCGGCGAATATTTGGCACCTCAACAGCGCGAGGCACGCTTTTACCACCTCAACAATCCTGCTCCATTGGCGCTGCACGATCTCACAGCGATAATTTCCTCCATCCGACGTGATGGCAAGGCAGGTATTCTGCTGCCTCTACCAGAGTGGCACCAGCTCGAGGAACGCATCCAAGACGGGGAGTCCGAGGATGCAGGCGATGCCGAATGGGCAATCATCCGACAGTCCGTCCTCAGAGCCTACTTCGATAAGGGTCACACTATGCATACCCTGGACACATCGAGCACAACTCAGCTACTGGAGAGGCTTGGGGCTCGAACTAGCTGCCCTCCGGTGGACGCCGCGCTCCTTCGTTTCGTACATGAACGACTGGCCCACTACTCGGATGGCCGTCTCTAGGAGACACGCAGAGCGCTGCGAGGCACCGCAAACATCTTTTCTGTACCATTGTTCAATTGCTTTCTTCCCCTTCTATTCAATTGTCTGTTCAACTTTCCTTTTCTGTACCGGAATATAATCATCATCTGACCCTGTCACGTCTTGGCATGGAGCGATCGAGTAGTCCCGAGCATTACAGCAAGCTATCAGACGATGCAAGCTTGAGGCTCAGCATCTTTTTACGCTGGCGGTGAGAAGAAAAGCAATTGATCAGGTCTAGATTGGAAGGGCAGGAGGAAAAAGATGATGTGGAAGCGAAATGGCCCTGAGTGAGTTGAAAAGACTCGACGGCTGTGGCTAAGAACATGCTCTTGATCATTGCAGAAGATAAAACTGAGCAGTATTGGGAGTGAACTCAACCTATAAACCGACTGCACGCACTATCCCAGATGTTATCTAGGACGATGCAGAATCAAAAACGTTGGCCAAACCTTGGAGACCGGGCCAGTCGGAGGAGCCCATCTGGGAGAGGCAGCTGACCGCTAGTCTCCACGAAAAAATCTGAGACGGCACGGTGATATGGTGATAAAGCGCTCAGGAAATATTGCAATATTGAGGCGCTGCTGTAGCGATTGAGACGCGCCGGAGACGCTGCTGAGACGTTATGTCCTCATCAGCGTCTTAAAATCCTGAAACCAGCTGCATATTACGTAAAGACAACCAACTTTTGTGCAACAAACAGAAGCAAATAGGGAGACCCGTTGATTACGTAACACCCTACATGTTGCACATACTTTAGACTGCACATTATCAAAATGTTGCTTAACAAACAAATACCAAATCTTGCGCGCTAATCATCGAGTATTGATCATCAGTAATCTCATGAGCTTAGATAAGCCAACAGTCACTCACTAAGCACTAATTACCATCAATCTTCGCTTGCTGATCGTGGTTCGCCCTTGTACACACTTTTCGCCGATTCAACAAATGGTGCGTACCGAGTATGCGGACTTGCGCGATTCGCTTGATGGTGAAAGAGACGCTTAGAATTAATCTCCTCATTCTCAGGACTGGTCGTCATACGCGCACATGGGAGACAAGATGCGATGCGAGCGCTTGCTGCCAAGTGTCTCAACAATTCACAACGACCTTACTACTTTCTCTGGGCCTGCCGCCGTTGGCTACAAGTCTGGCTCAATGGCTGCTCTATGGTCTCGAACACAGCATTGGTCCTGATCAATGTCAATGAAGACGAAGATTTGATGTAATTTGAATTCAAATCCGACAGAAGGTGCCACAATCATAGAAGACTACACACGGCGAAGCAAGGAGAGAGCTATCGATAGGATGAAAGGGCGTGATTTGTAAATGTTCAGCTCAGCGACATTCAGAAAGGGAGACCCGATTTGGTACTCACATGCGTGCGGTCTTCACACAGGAGAGCGGCTCTTCGCTGTTGATGTATGAGCACATTCCGAGCATATTGCTCTCGCACCGGCATGGATACGTCCGGCAAGTTCTGGGAGATCCTGGAGCGGGAGCAGGGCGGAGCTCGCGCCGACGATGACTTCAAGTTCGCCATCGTGGTTTAAGTGACTGTCGACGAGCATCTTGCCTCTCGAGCTTCGACCCACTTCACAGTCCTCTTCATCGAGCCCGAGGTCGTTCACTTCTCCTGAGAAGGACGTATTGATGAAGTTGAGTCGAACATTGTCGAACATCTTTGCGTCAACGCCTGCAGCAGCGGCTGCCTCTTCCAGGCCAACCAAACCGTGTTCCTGTACAGCTTCCAAGTCCTTTTGAAACGCGCCAAGCTGCTGTAGGGAAGCTTGACCGCGATCAGTGCGTAGTAGACAGGGAGCGACGTTGATGCATGCCCCTATCATGTTCTCGATGCCGTCAACCGGGGCAGTACGACCTGATAGGTAGATTCCAAAGGGAACAACGGCAACCTGGAAATAATCTCGAAGGGCTGAAGCGGCAGCGAAGAGAATTATCGTGGAAAGGGATATCCCACTCAGCCCCGAAACGTCGGAAATCGGACCTGCGACACGGACATGACGGAAACGGTCAAAGTCCTCGAGAGTCTTGGAGTGCTTAGCCTGACGTGAGGGAAGAGATTGTGCTCCGGCGAGTAGTGTGCGCCAAAATTCAAAGTCGGAATCCTTGTTGCGGGCTTTGAGGAAAGCGGCAAGCTTAGCCGATGGAACGTCCGGTCCGATGATACCGTCCATCCATCTCGATTGGTGTAGGGATTCTTCCGCCTCGGACATGGAATCGTACAACGTGCGCCATTGTTCCTCAAGCAGATGAAGGGACCAGGCGTCGTAAAAGATGTGGTGCATGAGCCAAACCATGGAAACCTCTCCTGTCGCCGACGTGAGTACGGTGAACTTGCAGGGCGTCGATCCTATCTTTGTCTCTGCAGCTTCAGCTGCAAGCTTGTCGAAAGCTCTGTGCATCTCAGCCGTCGAAGAGAACCTTTGCAACGGTGAAACAACGTTCCTGGTTGCGGTATGGATGATCTGAACCGCTTCACCTGTAGATAGGATGGCAAATTCGGTTCGAAAGATAGAACGGGCGGCGACCAGAAGACATAAAGCTCGGTGCGCCCTTATAGCGTCGAGAGTCGAGTGGTGGCTTTTGAAAGCGAACACGTAGCGACTCCTGGCAGCTGAACCGTCCGTGAGAGTTTCTTTTAGCATTCGGTGCTGTAGTTCTGTTGTTGGAGCAACGTCCTCGACCTGATCCCAGCTGAGTCCAAGCCCATACGCCACCTCATGTGATATTTGCTTGAAGGCAGCGTCGTCTAACCACGGACCCAGGCTTAAGTCTGTCGAAGTGAGGCGTTTTGCCGTAAGCTGTTCGCAAGCGCCGGACAGGACGTGCAGTAAATTTTCGATGGTTTCCATATCCTCGAATACTGATTTCCCTCCCAAAATGGAGACGCCCAGACGCGAGCTGAGATGTAAGACGGGTCTTTGGGCGCCGAAGGTGAGATGAAGTACGACCGCAGCGTCTGAACTTTGAGACAGACACTGGCCATCACCCATAGATAGCACGATTCGATTCGACGGAAGAGCTGCAGTTCCGGACGTTGACGGGCCTGTGCGCGTCTCGGCGTGATCGCTTCCTTGCTGAGGTTCGTCTTCGGAGAACGCCTGTAGTAGCGCAAAGTCGATCGCTGCAGCTCGCGATCTTCTTCGCGCATCCTTTGCTTGCCGTACGGAATCGATCAAACGGTCCAGATCATTATGTTCCTTGCGCACAGGGCCAATGACCTCGCAAATGATCGGGTACTCAATCGCCAGGGGGCCTACGAGCGTCGAAATTTCCTGATGTGAGAAGCCGGATCCCTCAGCTACACGCTCGCGAACCCATATCACTGAAGCAAGGCTCCTCGAAGGTGATTGAACGGAAGACCCAAGCTGCCGGGCGGCCACTACCGCTGCAACCATGATGTCGAGAGGATCTGCACCAAGTCTTTCCAGATTTGCTGGAAAAAGATTTGCGGGTGTCGAGATTGAGTGATGGAAGAAAACCGCTTCCTCATTGACGTGGACCGTTGGCTGTCGTAGCGCAAGCCTGCATGGGACACCTATAAGTGAATCCCAATTCTTGGCCCATGTAGCATCCTTGAGTCGCGTGTGCAGCCGCTCCGACCATTGCTGGAATGACACTTGCGAAAGTGGGTGAAGACCTCTGCCGTCGATCAGGGCGAGCAAGTCGTCGACGACTATCGCGATCGATTCTGTGTCCACAATTAGTCGATGGATGGCTACCAGGAGGGTTTGAGAGTTCGTTGAGGAGGCTAGGTCAACTAGGCTGACGATCCCGTTGACTCCAATTCCTGGATTTATCTCCGTTGAGAAGCTGTGCGATAGTGTCTCAAGCTCCAGCTCTGACTTTATTGTAGAGCCGCGCACTATCATGCTGCTGTGAAGCTCATGATCCGGCTTGATGCTCTGCCTCCACTGCTGACCACCATCGCTTCCATCCTTGATATCCATCAGGTCCAGTCTTAGTGCCGGATGACGAGACAGTAAAGTCTTTACCGCGGCTGCAACAACCTCAACGGAGGTACAATGCTGCAGCCTCACGACTTTGACCCATGACTGCCTTGATCCGATGCATAAGGCCTGTGAAGGTGTTAGGCTGAAGGTATCAGAACTTGTACCATCTTCTGTTTGTTCCCGCAAGTTTGAGCAGGATCTGTCACCAATGAGGGCACTCTGCGCGCGAATCGTAGGTGCTTTAGAGAGATCGGAGAGCTGAAGATCTACTTCGTCTTCACGATACCGCGCAAGGAGCCTGATTGCCCGGAGCGAGTCGCCCCCAATGTGGTAGAACGCGTCGTCAATGCCGAGCGACGCCTCGGGAACATTCAGCACGCTGGCCCAGTGAGCTCGAAGCTGTCGATGTGTCTCGTTTTCCGGCTCGGCCTTGCCCCCTTCAGAGTCGCACGCAGCCGCGTACGAAAATGTAGCTTGCTCATCACGGTCCATGGCGCTCAACATGCCGAGCAGCTTCCGATCGTCCAGCTTGCCGTTGTGGGTCAGAGGCAACGCACTCACGACCAGCAGCAGGAATGGCACCATATATGCCGGCAAGCGAGTCTCGCACGCCGACCAAAGCTGGCGGGCTGCTTCTTCAGAGAGGGGCCGGGGACCTTGCACCACGCCTCTGCCTTGGTGGTCGGCCGTGTCTTCCACAGTGACAAACCCAACAAGGTACTCGTTGCCTTCGTTCAACTGCGTCTTGAGTACCCTTGCCTGAGCAGCGACACCGGTCTTGACAAGTGTGGCCTCGATCTCGCCAGTCTCGATGCGGAGGCCGCGCAGCTTGACCTGGCCATCGATTCGCCCCAGGCACTCAAAGGTACCATCGGCATGGAGCCGAGCCAGGTCACCGGTCCGATACAGCCGTCCGCCGGGGTGGAAAGGGTCGGGAATGAACTTGGCCTTCGTCTTCTCCTCGTCGTTGAGGTAGCCCCGTCCAACTTGAGCCCCGCCGACGCATAGTTCTCCCGCTGTACCGATCGGCACCGTATCCGTGGTTCCTGGAGCAAGGATATACATGGCATTAGCGCCCACAGGCTTACCAATCGGCACTGACTTGAACCCCTTTGCGAGACCCTTGCTGAGAACTTGGACAGCGATTTCCACTGTCGCCTCCGTGGGACCGTACGCATTGATGGTTTCGTATCCAGCATGCGCCAAGGATACGGCCATGTCAGGCGAAATCGGTTCGCCACTGACCATCTGTGTCTGAAGCCAAGGGCTTGGAAAGCCTGCGCGACTACCTAACACGGTCGGCGTCATTTCCGCAACAGTGATGAGCCGTTCCTCGACGACCACAGGTAAGGTCTCAACCGTGCGTGTCGTAGGTACCAGGACATAGACAGCGCCACTGGTAATGCTGCCCCAGAGCTCTGTGATTGAGGCATCGAAGGCAATGGCTGAGACGCTAAGGCAGCGAGCTGATGTGGTGCCTTCGACCCACGATCGGCGTGCTTTGAGGAAGGAAAGCACATTCCTGTGCTCGATCATGCAGCCTTTAGGCGCGCCCGTCGTACCGCTCGTGAAGATGATGTATGCAAGGTCCACCTCTGTAGGCGCTGAATGAGAGGGAGACTCTTCTGATACGGATGAACGTGCAAGCTGCATCGCTGCGTCGATCGTGAGCAGCTTTGGCGCCCCCGGAGCGTTCGTCCAGAGCTCAGACTCCCCAGCAACGTCGTTACCCACAAGGACAACTGTGGCTCCAGTCGCGGCTATGATAGTCGCTTTGCGCTCCGTCGGGTGAGCCGGGTCGATAGGTGTATAGGCCGCTCCGGCTTTCAGCACCGCGAGCAAGGCAACAACCAAGTCGATGGATCGGTCGAAGCAGACAGGAATGATGGACCCAGGTCCTATGCCTACATTGAGCGCATGCAGTCCAGCGGCGACAGCATTGGCACGTCGATCCAGCTGCCCATATGTGAAGAAGTCTTGATCCTCGTACTGCAGCGCAATCTTGTTCGGGGTCCGGCGCGCTTGGGCCTCGAACAGCTCATGAAGCGTCTGGACTGGAGGGATGCGAAGCGAGGCCTGGTCTTGAATCCGGTTTCTCGCTGTACGAATCAAATAAGATCATGTTCAACAAAAGCCGAGTTCTGGAGTTTCCATACACTTTCAAAGCGGGAATACTTACAGAGACCCAAAGCAAGCGGCCGATCGCCAAATGCTAGTTCTGCGATCAAGTTCTCCACGGTCCGCCCTTTCAATCCGCTTTTGACAAGCGATTCGATGATCGCTATGAGATGTCCAGCGAATGTTCTCACGACCTTTGACCGCATCAACCTGTCATCGTATCCAAAAAGTACCGAAAAGCCATGAGAGCCCGTGGTGCTCGGCAATATCTCCACAGAGAGTGTCGCTTGAGTAGGCGTCTGCCGCTTGAGCAGCACCCAAGGCTGCGAGCGATGCAAAGCGATGAAAGAAGCGTCATCATCGTGCTCCTTTCTGACACCAAAGCGCGAGATCGATGCCGATGTGCTCTGTATGTCCTCGCCGATACGACCTGGATATGTGTTGGGTGTGTGAACGACGAGCGAAATAGAGCTCGCAGCATGCACAGCGGAGTTCACGCGTTTGCCTTGCCGAACCGAGACGAAAGGTACAGAGGATTCGGGTCCCGTGGTAACCTGGTCATCACTCACTTTGTCCGCTGCACCGGTCTCGGTACCTCGAAGTCGGAGACTGTCGGCTTGCGCCTGAAGATCGGCGCTCTCGTCGATTTCCACGCGAATTAGACGCTGCATGACCGAAGGAGCAAGCGTATAGTCCGCAGCCACGCGCGCAGTAAGCAGACCGCTTTCGACTGACGCGGTTCTACCGAACGATGAGGAGTCTTTGGCTGTGAACGCGACGTTTTCGCGTAGCGAGACGACCTCACTGAAGACGACATCCCTTGCGTTCGCGTGCATGCCGATGGTCACCGCTAGTGCTAGGCGAATCAAGTTAGCGTGCACGGGTGGACGATTCGGATAAGCCATAGGATGGTTCTGCAGCACATCGCAAGGCAGGGCAAAAAAAGAACGTGTGAATGCCGACGCGTCGGGATCTTTGACCCAGTCAAAACCATAGAAACCGTCAAGATACGCGCGTGCAATCGCATCGTCCACCTTCGGAGGTATAAACGATTTCATGGGCATGGCGAGCGTCGTATCCGATGCAACAGGGATAGTGATCGGTATGTTTGCGTCCGATGCATAAAGGGCCTGGAAGCGTGCGAATACGAGATTCATGGTAGTGCCGTCCAGAAGAGCGTGATGGACGATGAATTCGAGGATCGAACCTTTGGATGTGTGTCCGCCAACAGGAATGGGACCTTGCGCGTCTCCGACCGTGAATGCAATCAGCACATCACCAGAGAGGACATTGTCGAACGGAGGCGAGGCGGCGCCGTCAGAGTTCTCTCCATTTTCCGCGGTGCGTATGTTCCAGCGCGCTTTGGCGACCTCTGGGACCTGTATGTAGGAGCTCCAAACAACTTTGACGATGTCACCTGTCTGGCCGTCGAGAATAAATCCACTGCGAAGCTCTTCGTGAACTCGCTCAAGAGCATGCCAACATGAACGCAAGCGTTTGAAATCGATCTCGTCGCCTTCACTGTCGAGAGAAAGCGACGGGATCTCATACTTGCGATAACACCAGTACAGGTCCGCCTCTCGGACCGTAGCACCAAGGACGCCTTTTTCGAATGACGTGGCTTTGAGGGTACGCTCGATTGCATCTTCGACAGTCACGTCCAAAGTGGAAAGCTTTGCCACCATGGCGGCGGGCAAAGGCGTCTGGTCCAAGACCTTTGGAGTGAACGTGCTTGGCATGGTTGGCTGGTTCAGAAAGGCAATCTTCATTCGATTATGGCGCGAAACGTTGAGCAAAGCGAGCGAGAGAAGGTGGTGAGCAGGATCCCCAGAACTATCATCGCATTCTTTCTCGACCGTCAGAGACTCACTTGACCTCGAGGTTTGGGAAGCGACAACGGTTTGGACTTTGGATATGGATGAAATTTTGTTGGTGATCGATTCTTCAATCGAATGTTCCTAGATTGGATGTTCAGGAAGACCCAAGAGGATGCGTGAAAGCGGAAGAGGAAATGCCTGCGGAGGGGGCAGAATGAGCGACAGGAAATACGGAGTAGCGGTCTGGGAAGGTCGAAGGAATCATATAGGGACGCTATGGCCTATATGGAGACTTAAGCTGGTTCTCAGCCTTCAGATCCAAGATCTCATCGCTCATCGCCTCATGCCTCATCCCTGAAAGATTTGACGCCCATTACAATTCTGAACCCGGAGCATCGATAGATTGAGACAGCGTACGTACCAGCTTTCCCGCTTTCAGGTCTCAGCACGTTCGATTGGAAAAGGTGGTCGGCATTCTGGTAGACGCAAAAGCTGGCGGTGGTGAATGATGAAGGCGTGATGAGCACACGTTGCTAGATTCGCCTATGGGCGTACATACCAGAGTAATGCGACCGTGACAAGAACAATAATGGGTAAATCGGTGAAAGCCCCGGCTGCCGGCTTGTTCGCTACGCGTTTCTGTCTGAGTGTAACATTATATTGTCAGTATCGTCCGGCGTCCCCAAAGCACACCTTGTACTTCAGAGTTTGGCCTTAAAGCTCTTCTGCGCTCGCACGTCGATGCCGACCCGAGCCCACCGGGGCACAACCGCAGCCGTGCTTCATGAATGGGGGGACCGAGTGGGGACTGGGGAGGTGGGTCAGTTCTTCTAATGGCGGAGGTGAGTAAGTGGTCCCGAGCAACGTAGTGGAAGCTGCAATCGACGCGCTCTCCTTAGTCCTTTCTCCCTTGACTTCCTCTAACTCAAAGCCAGTATAGGCTCCCAACGCTCGGTGTTCCGCTTTTTGCGGCAGAGGACAAATGTCAAATGAATGAATCGATTAGACTAGATTGAATATGCGGGGCGCCATATTAGACTATCTAAATTAGACTTAGGAACGCCGTTCGGCTATGTATTCGGCTTCTTTGGGAACAAATACATACATACATGTATGTACATACATCCACCAAAAGTGTCTCGATGAATGATGAAGCTGCTTATGTAAAAGCATTCTTCAAATTCGCTCGAGCGCCACTGACGGACCGAGCCCGTGCGGCTCTGAGACAGAGTGGTCCAAGCAAGGACGAAATCATCTATGTATATTAGCGGTGAGCGGTGAGCGGTGAGCGGTGAGCCAGGCCACGCTCCTGCGTGGAATAAGGTCGAAATTGGTGCTGCTTTCTTTGCACACTGCAGGTGAGCGATGAGCGATGAGCGATGCGCGGTCAGCGCGTCAGCGGCGGTGAGGGTAAGGCGTAATCACTATGTATCTAGTCAGCACTAGCCAAACTTTGGTTACTTCCTCATTGTCTTACTGAGTAGTGACTGAGTACTACGTACTGCCGACGCCGAAGATGTAGAAACGTTCCCAAGTTTTCGTTCCGGTCTTCCGGATCAGATACATACGTAATGTATTCCAATTTCCAACACCACTGCTTCCCGCTTCCCAGTCCCCTGCGGTCCTTTGTTCAGCGTTCAGCGTTCAGCGTCCAGCGCGGAGATCTGAGCGGGGGGGGTGGCATATCGAACCAGCTTCCGCCCGCGCGCCATCATCATAAACATTGGGCGATTCCGGGTCCGCAGACGTTTAAGCCATCATGGTTAGCCCCAGCATCATCGCCTCAAACGTAATATCGTTGTTCAAGGCCCTGCAATCGGCAATCAACCACCATGGCGCGCGGCTGGCGGGCAATTATTCCTTATACGGTCCTTCTCGATCTGATCAGGCGATCAGGCGAACAGGAAGTGGCCGTCCGTGGTATAGGCATTCTTCCAGGTGCCTGTATCTACGGACAAACGTAACGTGGTGAAGTAATTTGCACACACCACGCCGCCAGCTAACACTGTTTTTAAGCGGTGACCGGTGACCGTCCACTGATTAAGCGTCAGCTCGGCATTGAGATCGACGAAATATTCACCCGACATCGCCGATTCTGTGGCTCACCTTTAAGGCCTGAAGGTCTATTCAGAGTAATCCCTGATGGGATGCCAATGAACGGAAGGTACTTCCTGCTTGAGCGAGCAAAGCCTTGGGTGATTCTAGCTCGAGAATTTCTCCCGCCCCCAGTACCATAACCCGGTCCATCGAAAGGAGGCCGCTGATCCGGTGTGCGATGCTGATGATAGTAGAACGACGGAAACAAGTGCGCTGCGGGACCAGAGCGAAGAAGGGTGGGTACGGCGTCAATGTCGAGCACGGACAGCCGGGACACATCAGAAATAGTGAGGCTCACCAGAAGCTCCTGCACAATTGTGTCAGTCTCCTCGTCCATAGCGCTGCTGACCTCGTCGAGGATCACAAGGGGCTTTGGATTGAGTATAGCCCGCGCGATTGTCAGCAACTGCCGACGTCCTTGGCTGAGATGCGCTGTCTCGGGTCCGAGGACGGTGTCCAAGCCAGACGGCAAGTGTCGGACGAAGTCGTGAAGACGAGTATCACGAAGCACATTCCAAATCCTGTCCTCCGGTATGGGCCCCTCAAGCTCGAGATTTTCACGCAGCGACGCTCCGTTGACAATCAATGGCTCTTGACCAACGACGGAGATCGATCTTCGCAAGGTGTGGAGTCGTAAGTTGTCAATCGTAGCGTGATTTAATCTGATGTCGCCACTTTGGCGCTCGACCATCCTCAAAAGGGCGAGTACTGACGTTAGAAGTCAGACCTCAGTCAGCGATCTCTCAACCCAGTCTGAGCAAAACATGACCCCAACTCAAACTCACAGATAGTTGATTTGCCCGAACCTGTTCGTCCACAAATCCCAAAGTGCTCCCCAGCGTGAACCTCGAAACTGATACCCTTGAGTACCGGTTCGCCGACACCAGGAGTATATGAAAGTACCGCATTGTCAAATGTAACAGAGGCAGGCGGTATGCTTTCTTTCGTGGAATCCTTGGGGTGCTCGCCGATATCTTTGCTAGCCGGAGAGCCCATAGTGTCCTTCTCTGGGATAGTGCGAGCGAACTCTGCGATGCGCTCGAAGACGACGCCTGCAATCTCGGCTTCCGCCCATGATGTCTACAAGGCGGAATCATGTCAGCACAAGCTGCAGGTGGTGCGCTGTTGGAAAGTGGGCGGTACATGGTGCACAACACTTACCACAACTGTATTAAGCATGTCTGACACAGTCACCGTTTCTAAGCAGAGGTCACGTTGAAGGATAAAAGACAGCAAGCAGGCGCATCAGCTCCCGCCTCCGCTGCGACAAAGGTTGTCTTGGGTTTTAACAGGGACTCACGACTGAGGGCAACGCCAAACACGGCAACTCCAGCGGCATGGCGCATGGCGACAATGATCAGAACCAATGCTGTGTTCGAGATCATAGAGCAGCCATTGAGCCAGACTTGTAGCCAACGGCGGCAGGCCCAGAGAAAGTAGTAAGGTCGTTGTGAATCGTTGAGATACTTGGCAGCAAGCGCTCGCATCGCATCTTGTCTCCCATATGCGCGTATGACGACCAGTCCTGCAGAATGAGAAGATTAGTTCTAAGCGTTCCTTTCATCATCAAGCGAATCGCGCAAGTCCGCATACTCGGTACGCACCATTTGTTGAATCGGCGAAAAGTGTGTACAAGGGCGACTTGGATGACATCTCCAACCGCCGCAATTGACGGGAGCTTGGGATGTAGAATCTCCTAAGGGCGTAGACAAGCACTGAAAGCGCGGCAAGCACAATCAGAAGGAATGGGGCAGCGACGACCATGATAATCTGGCATCATATTGGAGAAGCAAAATCAATCAGTGGCAATCGTCGAGTACAGCTCGACACCTCCAAACTCACTGCGCTCATCTGTACCGACCGCCATCGCGAACAATTTCGGAAAGCCCTACCCCCTGTTCAGCAACGTTCCGAACACATTCCTTGGACTCAACAACTCACAATCAGCTTGTAGCTCGCGGCGACAGTGTTTCCAAAACTAATGACGGTCGGGAGTAAGCCTTGGCCCTATATCCGTCTATATCATATGCCACTACAGGTACTCACTATGCAATCCAAAGATCACTATTTAACAGAAGACGAGTTTGTCACTTGTCAGCCCGGACACATAAGTTATTGGAAGCAGAGCAGTAGATTTCGGCCCCTACCTCACTCACTCGGCTGCAAATAAGTCTTGCGAGAAGCGATTAAGCACCGTGCCAGTGCTTCTGGTATCAAAGAACGAGAGCGGGGCACGTATCACGCCTTCGAGGAGACGGGCGTGTAGCGCCCTTCCCGCATGTTGTGGCGCGTGTACTTGATAGACATACAGTCCGACAAAGTAAACGGCGAAGTAGGCCCCAAAGATAGCAAAGTAGCCGCCAAGGAGTGTCCCGAACTGATTCAATTTTTGCGTTTCCGGTTTGGCCGTCCAATGCTGCAGGTATATCGCAGAGCCTTGCATCCCTGTATCATCCAAAGCCAGCGTGCACAATATGGGCTCGCTTCAGTTCTAATCCGTACAATGAGAGAACATCAACTCACCTGCGATACCAAGGCCGAAGAGTACAAAAATGGAAACGACGGTCAGGTAGCCCGCGGATTCGAACCAAATCTTGTACGTCTTGAAAGTTATGTCGTTCTCTTGAACTTTTTCCATTGCATTTCCGTCCGCTCCGTCCCCATGACCATCGAAGTCGTCTTGGTGAAGAGAAAGTGCATCCGCCTCATCTCCTATGATGTTATCTGCGAGTTCATCGCTTTCTCTAGCTGCGTCTTCCTTCGATTTGGCCGCTAGATCGAGTCGCTCTCGTTCCTCATCGCTTAGGTGGATGGTAGCTGGTGGTCCTTGGCGCAAGATGGTCGCGTTTTCGAGTTGAATGATCCAGTCGACATCCTTCATCCGGTGAAGCGCGTTGCTAGCCAGAAGTACCGTCTTGCCACGAAGTAGACCTTTCACACGATCAAAGAGCGCAGTCCAAACTTGTGCCTCCGTGTCAGCATCAAGTGCACTGAAGGGATCGTCCAACAGGACCAGCTCAGCTTCGCGTGCGTACACGGCGCGGGCCAAACTGATTCTTTGTTTTTGGCCGCCTGACAGAGCTTTTGCCAACCGGTGGTCGCCGTGTTCAAAGGTGCTAAAGTCGGGCTCGAGACAGCAAGCGCGAACGACCGTATCGTACCAAGCCTTGTCGATTGGAGCGTCGGAATGAAATGTTATATTGTCTCTGACTGACAGTGTCTCTTGCATCCACGAGTCTTGAGGTGAAAAGGCAACAGGACGACATTCAGCCCTGAGGGGCGTGTTCACTTCGCCCTGCGAGACATATGCCTCTCCGAGGATGGTGGCGATCAGTGTCGACTTTCCGCTGGAAAGCGGGCCGATTACCATGGTTATTCCCGGGTTCAGGCTCATGTTGAGGTCGTGCAAAATTGCATCGCTGCGCGGGGTCCACTTGACGGTTGCGTTCTGGATGGTTACATGAGCACCATCGTTCCCGTTCGCCAGCTGCATGGCCTCAGACGACTCGGAATTTGGTTCGTCTAGGCGCTCCTCGCAGAGCAAGAAATTTTCGATGCGGCGTAGGCTAGCAAATGCAGCAATCGACATGGCGAATTGTTGGCCGATCATGAACATGGGACGGGAGATGATGTTGATGGCCGTCAAAGCAGTGAAGACGGTCTTCGTATCGAACCGATAGGATGTGGAAGTGGACAAGTGTGCAATCACTGATAGCGCGGCAAATGTGCCAAGTTGGATGACGGTGCCCGCGTAGTTTGACGCCACCACAACCTATATGAATCAGAGAGCATAAAAACGTCGGTAAGCAACACTGTTCCTGGATGCCTACGAGCTTTGCTGCGGCCATCTCACCCAAAATTCAGTGTAAAAGTAGCGTTTCAGCATGTCCATCTCTGCTGCTCGAGCTCTAAGAAGCTTTTGGGTAAAAAACGACTCCAAGCCGCCCATCTTGACGGCCCTGATACCATTGACTGTCGAAGAGAGCAAAGCGGTCAGCGTTCGGAAACGTCAAGTATGATCAAGCTACGCACGCATAGAGCTTGTCACGGCTAGACGCTGATCGATCTTTTCGCTCCAATTGCGCTGACGCATTCCCAGCTTCTTTCCCAGGATCGGGGTGCCGAGGAAGAAAAGCAACACTGTGATCAATGGCTGAGGGAAGAAGGGTACTACTGTCAATGCCTCATTTGTTTACGCCTCCGAAGGCAGAAATCGTCAGCCAACTCACAGCGATGAATGCTAGACCAACATTGAGGTAGAGGATGTACATCCCGACGCTGATGACGATGGCACCTGACCAAAGCTCGTGTACAGGATCTAAAGCACTGATGCACCTCTCAACATCGCTCGACATCAGATTAGCCGCGCCCGCAGGACCCAATGCCTCTATCTTCCCTGCATGTATTCTGAGGCTCTTTTTGAAGAGCTGATCGATGAGGATACCGCGCAGGGACGCGCCGTTCTGGCTAACGATCCAGTAATACGCGCCTGTGCTGACGGCCGACACGGTGTAGACGGCACAGAAAGCTCCGGCAAGCGCCCATCCCTGTGCCGCGGGTAGTGGAGCGGAGATGGAAGGTTCAAAAGGGTCCGGGGCGGATGGGGTTGATGGCGCATAAGTTTCGATGAAGGTGATGGTGTCGCTGATCAGGAATGGCTGGGCTAGAAGAACGGCGGTGAGAGTAAGGCGAGGCAACACCGGCCCAAACGCAATGCTTGGGCAGGCTCGGATGATGGCCAAGAGAAGGGGTTTTGTGCGGTGCTTTGAGCGGTCGGTGTCGGAAGAGCAAGAAGGTTGAGAGAGAAAGTCGGCGGCATCACCTGCTTCATTGGCTGCTCTGCGCTGACTCTGCACCTTTGCGTCCCAAACGCGCTCGAAGCGCTTCCCGAGAACCTCGGCTGAGTACTTTTCATGCAGAGAGGGTAAATCGCTCATTTGAAGTGATTTTCTAAACCCACGGAGCATGGTTGGGAACAGCCAGAAGAAACCAAGGCGATTGAAGAAGGTCGCATGTCGTTCGTGAAGCTCTTCGGTGGCGATTGCCGCTTTGGAGCAGGAGGGGAAATTTGCTTGAGCGTCGCGAAGTGAACGCGTGTTAAAACACTCCGAAAAGAGGAGGAGCACTTTCAATGCTAGCGAAGCCGCCAATATCGCGAAAAATGGCGAGGTGGAGATGCTAGCAGAAGGATGCCCGAAGTCTAGCGCCTTGAGAGTTCGAAGTCGTGCCCCATCGAAGAGGATAGTAGAGAGGAGATAGGTAGGCAGAATAAAATTACCGCCGCGGGTCTTCAGGCGTTCGAGACCGACAGCGATGACGAGCGCGAACTTTAGGAATCACAATCAGTATGAGCTGAACGCTAAAAAAAGGAAGCTGACCAATAGATCAGTATGTGAAGACTCACTGATCCAACAAGTTGGAATGCTTGTGCGAGGGCGAAGCTCCAGCCGCCCGCCAATTCCGGGCTCAGTCCGAGACCGCTCTGACTCGTTCCCATGAGCGCCGCGGCGAGTACGAAGACGAGGACTGCGATGACTATGCGCAATATTCCGAGCCAGTCAAGAGATGAGAAAATGGCAGAAGTCGCCTCCCGAGCCGGGCCAGACGATGTGGCACTTGGAACCCGTTTGATGGCCTCATCTCGCGGCACACCAGGCTTCTCATTGCTGACGGCGTCGTCTGCGTCCTTGCCCTGTGAGCACTGATGTCGCTGTGGTTGGCTATGCCGCGGACGTCGGAGTACGATGGGCTTGGGAAGTAGTCGAGGAAGGCGAATCGTGCAGAAAAGGGCGATGAGGATCGCATTGGGCAGCGCCACGAGGACGATGTTCTCGAAGAGCGGTGTGAAATCCAGCTGGCGACAAGTCGATGCAGGGCCGAAGTGCGTGCCATCCAGGCAGATGCCCGACGTGCCGGTGTCTGTCATTGTCCTTCTCGTTCCCGCTGTCTTGCGCTGTTGAGAGTCTTGCAGGGCGGCTTCTGGGTGTGCATCAGGCGGGGTGGCGAACAGACTGCTTTATACAGGATCGGAGATGAGAGATGAGCGATTACAGATGAGCCGGGTGAATTTGGTCAATGAGTGCCTCTCTTTAGGCTATAGGGCCACGTATCGGCTATCTATGCGGACTTTATCTAGTGCTGAACAATATTATTCCGCAATATCAATTAAGAGAACTCAATCTAGTGGCGTACTGGAAACATTGGCGTCGCTAATTAAACTTAGAGTATGTTGCTCGAATTTGTATTATGTAAGCCATCATCAAATTATTCGTTTCTCACGGTCATTGCATCTAGATGACCGATGCTCGGATAATCAGACATTCTTGACCACCACCACAGTCCACTAGCTCCCTGAAACAGCTCCATCGTTGCTCCACCCATCGCATCCATCCTTCTCAAAGGCCGAGGTACAAGAGTACATACGTCAATCACATTTTGATTCACGCTAGTTCAAACCTTGTCGGTCCGACATTCAGTCGGAATCAGAAGGATGGACGCCTACAATGCGACTTACGACCGCCGTCAGATCGGTGAGGAAGAGGCTGAAGAAAACCAGCGCGGCCTCGACTTCACTTCTGAGCGTACACCTTTGCTCGCTTCCACAAGAAATGGTGGAAGCTGCGGCGGCGTAGGACCTGCTGAGGACGAAGGATCCACGCCGCTTCTTGCTTCTGCCTCTCGGCCGCACCTGGCATTCCGGCTGTGTATGTGAGTCCTTCAGCAGGAAATTTGTCCGCATCCGAACCTCTATATTGCATTTCCTTCCCTCGCTCCGTCCGACATGTTGAACAATCAGCTGATCCTCGCTGGTCCACCATGCTCTGCAAGCTTCTTCTGCATCGTCGAAACGATAAGGTCTGGCGTCGACCCTGCGTTAGTGGACCCGCTTCGAGCCTGGACATGCGCAAGAGTCATGCAAGATAATCCAAATCACCCGGCGTTCCGTGCACCACTTCGTAAGCTCACCGTCCTTCGCTTCCAGATGTGCATGGAGAATGCGTGAAGTAACTTGCTCGAAGATGTTCACTAACCCTCCTCCGCTCTCCTCCTCCACGGCCTTACCGCCCTAACCGCTCTTTCATCTATCCATCTCCTGCCGAAAGCTTGTCATTCCTCAATTGTCGAACATGCCTTTGGCAAATGGCTCAAGCACCTCCTCGTTGGCACCTACCTGGCGTCAGTAGTCGCCAATCCATTTTGGGGTCGACTCATGGTCACCATCGGGCGCAAACCTGTTCTCATCATTACTTTGGTCTGCGCCGCTCTGCTCAAGCCTCTTATGACCCTTGCCCTTCCCGTGAGTTGGTGGTCGATCAGATCACATACCGTGCGCTCTCATTGACGTCTTATGATCTATTCTGAATAAATTCCCACGTCAAAAACCAGCCGGGACCGCCGCTGGGAGCTGAGGGAACGTCAGCGATCTCACCTGCAACTGTGCAAACCATCGTTACACTCCTGACCATTCTCGGTGGTGTGTTCGGTGCCGATCTCGTTCCCTCAATGGTCTTACGAGCGATGGCCGTTGATATCGCGTTGCCCACGGAGCGGGCGCGAGTCTTGTCAGCGATGGCACTCGCATCACTTATAGGTCAAAGCCTTGGTCCTGCTTTAGGTTCGGCAGTTGCAAGATTTCTCCCTGGCTTGCCCGCCTTGCCTATCCCGTGGCATGGCGGCTCTTCGACACCTGTTGCTGGAAACTTCTCCGCTCTGCTCGGTGACGGGCTCGACGTGGGAACTCCTCCTCGCATGTCGCCTTTCTGGTTCGCCTTCGCCTTTTATCTCATCACAGCTTCTGGCGTTCTCTGTTTCCTACCCGAGACCAGGCCCCAAAAAGAGCCAGTTCAAACCCCATCAAGTGAGCCATCCGAAGAGACGATCTACACCCACGAGTATGCACCTCAGCAATCTCAAGATGGGAACGGCACACGACCATCACCATTTTTTGCCTCGGCCTCGGCCTCAGCCTCAGAGCAGAGACACTCCCTGCTTTTACGGCTTGTCGCATATGTGTTCTCTATGATTCGACGTACCATCAGACTCGTCCGCACCACACTTGCGCAGTTCGCCATTCTGCTTCCCGTCACCGAGCAGGACCATAGACCAACGGCCAAGTCACGTCGAGCCGATGCGTCGGACCCGCAATTGCAAGCGAACTTGTCCGAATCCACTCCGCAAGAATCGTTTGACGCTTCCCCACCTACTTCCAATACCAAGCGCACAGATGGTAGAGATAAGGGGCACACCAGCTACAACATGGCAATGCTTGCTCTGGTGTACTTCCTCTACATGTTCGGTGTGCTCAACGGTTCGGCCTTGACGCTCTTCGCTGGGCGTGCCTGGAACAGCTCAAGCGCGGATATCTCTGCGTTTCTCGCCTTGGTCGCACTCCTACGTGCTATTAGCCTGATATGGTTTGTGCCGTGGTTGTCGACGCGGGCGGAGAGCATCATCGGCAGACCGCCCGCCCTGAGTGGGATGACAACAACCGAGTTGCAGAATTTACAGGGGGCTGTCAGGAGGGGTGATGAACCCAGGATCTTCGAGACTGGCGTTGAACATTCAGGGACAAGCGCAGGCGAGGAAGGTCCGAGAAGAAGACACCTACCTGCCGCACGCACGCATACGGATGCTCTCGTCGATATCGAGGTTGAGTCCCGACTCGCCATACCCGTTTCTTCGCCGTTGGAATTTCGAGCATCCTCAGCCGCCACCTCAAACGCAACGACCGGAACGGCCGGAGGCGAGGAAGACCAGGGCCATGCAGAACGAGGAGGTACAGACGCAGTTCGGTTGGTTCGTGGCGGACATGACGATATCGTCCAACCCGGGGCCAGTCGTCACATTCTCGCGATCATTCAGAGCTGGAGGACCCACATCGATCTCTCGGTATCTTCATTTGGGCTTGGGTCCGACGCTGTGGCCTGGGTTATCATCACGCTGATTACGATTACTCCCCACATCGCCGGTCTTCCGGTGCTTCTGTTCATATCGATGGTACTGTTCGCGCTGAACGCAGGGACGCTGCCTCGCTTGCAGGCGGCAGGCGTTGCGATGGTCTCGCTGTATCATCCAGATATCGGTGAGTACCTTCTCATAAGACCTCGAATCCAGGAAGTGGTGAATGGCGCGTGCTCACTACGTCCATTGGCTTCTTCTCTTTCGCTACTCGGCGCAAATGTCCTTTTGGACTCATTGCTACCTCCCTCCATTCGCGCAGAGGCCGGGCCCGTTTGGTTATCGTGTCTCAACGTCATTGAGGCCCTTTGCTACATGGCCAATCCCCTGCTTTGCATAAGCCTTTACGAGCTGACTATGGACTCGGCCCCTTGGGTACTTTTCGCCCTTACAGTTTTCGTGTTGGCACTGGCATCGGTCCTCTCTGGCTACATCAGCATGAGCATGAGACAGAGGGCTGGGTTTACGCAGGTCTGAAGCGCACAGAGACGGTACTGGGACAGGTGGGGGAGCTGTGAGCTTCGTCAAGAGAGCAGCAGCAGCAGTTTCCATGATCGATGTGTATCTTGGCACCAGCCTGGACTATAGAGGACCGACTAAAGGAGGAGGCGGCCGTCCTTAATGGAAGACAGTAATGCTATGATCCGACATGTTCTTGATACGATCGCTGCATCATTCCGTCGCCCCTGGTATATTCAGCGTCAGACAGGTGATGCTTCCGTGACCATTTCTGGGACGAAGCAGGTGCTTCTGTGAGGTGGTTGAACAAGTGTACAGCTTGACCTGCGTGGGCATCAAGCTAGGAATGGGCAGCGCGCGGAAGTGTTCGTCATTGGATATTGAGCATTGGAGATTCGAGAAGAGTCTAGTTAAGTGTACAACTGTCATAGAGCGATAAGGCATGTCGGCTTCATCGATTTGCAGTGGAGACGTGAAGGGTATACCGTTCTTGGGCAAACGTTTTCCGGTACGAGAGGGGTGGGAAAGGGCTGAGGGGAAGGAGGAGGCGAACGGTGGAAGATTTGAACATATCGGAACTGTGTCGAATCGCCGTTCAGTGCGTGTGCTCGCTGCTCTTGCTGTGGCCGAGCTCGACGTCGCTTTGAGCGGCACGGTGGGGAGTCAGGTCGGCGTTGACATCGCCACGAAGAGCGCCCAGAGGAATCTGGATGAAGTGCTTCTCGCTGGCGAGGACACCGATGATGAAGTGGATGACGCCGAAGAGACCGGACAACCACAAGAAATAGCCTCCTGCTTTCACCGCGGTCAGGAAGTGAGCGCTGCCGGGGTTGAAGTACGCTCCGGAGAGTAGGAAAAGAGCGATGGACCCAAGGAAGGCGATGGCGACGACGTTGACGTGACGCTTGAGGGCAAGGATGGATACGATGAGGAAGGCGATGGCCCACCCTGAAGTTTGGAAGGAATGCAGGAAAGGTATGTTAGTGCCAAAGAAGTGATTTAGCTCACTCTGCAAGGAAGGACTTACAGAGCAGATAGAGTGCAAGAGCATTGGGAAGGTCCTTGGGAGAGGTCGCAGCGGCGGTCGTATCGGTGTAGACGGCGAGGACTCCGGTAGCCGGGAGGTAAATCAAGCTGAGACCGGCCCAGAGACCACCAACGGCAGCGTGAACAGCGGTGTTGAAGACATCGTTGTTAAAGAACGCGCCGATGGCTGAGAGGTAGAGACCAAAAGATGACTGTCATTGCAGAAGGTGGATACGAAGGTCAGTAAATGTCCAAGAGGGGAGTATGATGGGTGAGATATCGTGCTACTCACGAAGCCAAGGGAAGCAGCGACGATGAGATTGGGTTGGGAGACCGAGCGCCAGTTGGTGAGGTAGGAGCCGAAGGTGAGAGCGGCGAGGGCATGGGCGGCCCACCCGAGAACTTCGGTGTTGCCGAATGAGCGGTGACGGCCGTTACCGTCGTAGGTGCGCCAGTATGCGTTGGTCATCTTGTTAGAGCTTGAGTGTTGGGATGAATGAGAAATGGATGTCGGGGCGATGATCTTGAGCTTGAGACAAGGAAGTAGATGGAGGGTGGGAGATGTGGGCGAGGAGGAGCGAGGAGGGGCGAGAAGCGGAAGGGTGAAGAGCAGAGCGGAGAATGCGAGAGGAGGGCGAAGGGGATTTGATGATGAGATGAAGAAAAGCGAGAAGGAAGGGCTGTAGCAGTCGTCCCTTTTATACCTACAAGGGTCGAACTTGAAGGTACCCTTCTCAGTCTCTCAGATACTCTACCGCACTACATACCTCCAATCTCAACGCGAGCTGCTAGAGCAAAGTGAGAAGGGATGCGATACATTCGTCTCCCATTTTGATATGATCTTGCGCCATGACGATCTAGCCAGCGAGCGCTTAGCTTCCTGCCGATGTTCTTCCCAGCGTGTGGGAGAACATTTCCAGGATTCAAGCGTTCATCCGATGGAAGAGCGGCTGCCTGACGCCTGACACCGTGCAGCTGTGAGGAAAGAGCCTAACCAGCTTTGCGAAGATGCTCGACGCCTTGGCTGCCTACTCCGTGACACCGAATCGAGGAAGGTGTCTTACTGTGAACGATGAGAAGAGACAGGTGAATGAAGTGCTAGCTGCAGGCCATAGCACTCACGAGACACTGCGCTGCTGAACTTGCTGCAGCAGCCAGAGAGGATCCAGACCACCGCGTACCAGGAGGTTCGCAATCACACCCTGAGCATCGCGAAGCTGAGGATGCAGTAGTGCGGTTGAACGGAAGACTATGAGGACCAGTGAAAAGGGATTGAGCATCAAGCTAGCTGGCTGGCTTGTCTCTGGAAAAGGAAGGTCACGAACATTGAGCATGTCTTGCTCTGGGTAGGCTGCATGGTGGCGAAAGGTTAGCGCTGAAGATGAAATAGACACCAGCTGTATGAAGTGTGAATCAATTGAGGCATCCAGCAGGGTCTCTCTCGACCCTCAACGCCTCAACCAAACGTGCGGCCGTGACAGTTTCGCTCCTTGCTCCCCTCTGACGCCTCACTACCCAGTATTCACTGCTGGAAGACGAGTCAAGTCAAAGCTTCATGGCAGAACCAACGCTATTAGCTGCATCGCAGGGTTGAGCGTTGAGAGAACAAACGTAGAGTGCCAGGTGTGCACGAGCTGAGCCTCGTCTTTACTCACTCAAAATCACAAGACAGACGGTAGAACCTCGAAGGAGCGCCGAGCCACGAGCAGTAATACTGGGCCGCTACAACGCATCCGGATGATCTCTGCCATCTGCACGGTCCACTTAAAGATCCCGGCATGGAGAAAGGTGTCGTCAATATGTCGTGTCCCAGTATATCTGACAGGGCCCCGCATGCGGTCGGCTGCTCACCCAATAATATTGCGCTTTGTTATACCAGTTCGCCCAGGCCCAGAAGATCGCTTTAGATTCGGATTATTGAGGCGCGCGAGGACCCTAGGGTTTCAAAGAGAGTATGGCGTTGGGGAGGCACGACCAGGTAGAGCGTTGAGCGAGTTGGCAGTTGGCAGGTGGTACATCGTGAGCATACTACGCAAGGCGACGCTTTTACTACTTGCCTCAAGAATGGATGGCACAATGCGCACTTCCGCTTAGATCACTGCAACTTTCTTCCCCTACTTCCTCCAGCAAAGCACCACTTGACGCCAGAGAGACGCAAAGAGCGAGCTGCGAATGCTCAATGCTGGATGTGCGTCGTCGAGGTCCATCCTCGCATCATCGTGCTCGACTCGCCTCATCACATCAGAAACGTCGCTAGGTAAAAAACGCAGCATTTTTCGGCTTACGTAAAATACGGAAAGTTAAGCGCGTCAAGTTTTTCGGGTAGATCGGGATCTCCGTTCCGATTTGATCCGATCTTGATGGACTTGAACTTGTCAGCGAATTTCTGAGGGGGACGACCTCGAGCAGACTGCCTATAGCGACAAGGGAGATCAAAGTCATGTCAGAGCCAGCAAAGTCGAAGGCCGCCAATGCCCCAGCCGCAGCGACACAGGCGGATGCTACCGTGCGATCAGGTCAATCCCTCGACGATTTCCAGCGCGCGTTCTGGTCGCATCAGATCAAGGTTGTCGAGTCCGATGACATGGACAGTCTCTTGATCCGCGTGGGAACATCCCTCAATAGCACAAGTGGTCATCATACTCGAGAGTCAGCCTCGCCTGGCGCCAGTCATTCGGCACAGATAGGAGAACCAGGTCCGTCAGAAGGGAGGCGTAGCAGGCCGACTTCAGCGGTGATCAGCAGTGCGCCAGGGACTGGCAGGTTAGAGCCGTTTCCAATACCTCTCGCCAGGATAAAGAAGGTCATCAAAAGCAACGACGAAGTCTCAGTGAGTGTTGTTTACCTCCATGCGTGTCCTCTTTCGTTGAAGGTGCTCACGTTCTCTTCATAAACTAGATGGTCTCATCGGAAGCGCCCGTATTGCTTGCCCGAGCTTGCGAGAGTAGGTTTCCTCTCCCGCTCGCTTCCCTCGTCGCAGATCCCTGTCGCTGACCTCTCCGACCTTCCATCTCCACAGTTCTCATCGCCGACCTAACATCCCGTGCATTCCTCATCGCAGACTCCCATCGACGAAGGACCATCCAGCGATCCGACGTCCGAGACGCAATCGCTCAGACCGATGTCTTCGATTTTGCCATCGACGTGCTTCCACGAGATCCAGTCCCTGCTGCTCCCAACACATTCGATCAGTCTTCAACCAGCATATAGTAGTGTAAAAAAGTACTTGTACATTTGTAATTTGACAGAAATAATCGCCTCCTTCGGATCTGACGTCCATCCCATGTTCTGTTGGGCCCCTTTCCTCGCGCGTATCAAAGCATTCGAACTCCCATTCTCAATAGGCCTCAATCTCTTCTTCGAAGCCTGGCCGGACATCACCCCCATCGTCGAGTCGAGACCCCTCGCCCATTGGACCTTCCAAATCGCCACCCTCATCATCATCATCGTCCTCCCCAAGCTCCCGCTTCCGCTGCGCTTCCTCTTCAGCAGCACTCCCATCGTCGCTCCACTCGCTTCGCGTCTTCTTCACCTTTTTCGGAGGCGGCAGCTTTGGCTTCGGAGGCGGAGGTGATTTCCGATTCGCGTGCAAAGTCGGTATCTGAATGCGACGGCTCAGCCCGGGGCGGCGGGTAGCTCCTGCTCCGAGTATGCGCGAAAGGGCTACCGAAATGCGTTGGCATCAGCTTTAACTTATTCTACGCTGTTCCTGGCAACTTCCTGACTCACGTTTGCCCCAGAAGGAAGAGGACTTGTTGTCCGTCTGCTCGCGCGAGGTAGACTCGGATGGAGCCTAGATTTGAAGGATACCCACGCAACGTAGCCGTCAGTTTGTTTCTGCAGAGAAGACAAAAGCTAGGGCCATGACTCACCTTCTCCGTACTGTTTCTTCTCTCCGACAGCGGCTTCGACGACACCTTGGAATTAACCATCTCGGTCGCCGCCGTCTCGGCGGGCCGATCAGGCGCTTCGTTTCTCGTTGGAGGCGCGTCATCGTCTTCATCTCTTGCTTGAACTTCAGCTTCCGCTCCGGGCGCGACCGCAGCTTCCTGGATGTTTTCAGCAGCTCTTTCTTCGGAAGTAAGGACTGGCTCAGGTTGTGGCTCGGGCTCGGGCTCGGCCTCTAGCACTGGCTCAGGCGCCTTCTCCTGGACAGCTTGAGCTTTAGGCTTTCGCCCTCGTTTCGCACCCGACCCAGACCCCTTCCGAGTAGTATCAGCCTTCGGTCTCCCCTCCTCTTCCTGAGCCGCCTCCGCCTGCTGTTCAGCCTTCTTCTTCTTCGCTTGTTGAGCCTTCTCGGCCGCTTTGGTGGGTGCCTTCTTGCGCTTCTTAGCCTGCGCCTTCTTGCGGGCTCCAGCTTCTTCGTAGTCGTCGTCACTTTCGGATATGACGTGGTAAACTATTGGCTCGGGTTCCGGCTCCACCTCCGCATCTGCCTCTGCCTCGCGCCGGCTGTCTCCTCGGCTGCTTTCCTTCTCAGCAACCGTTTTCGATGGCCCGGGAACCACCAAGTCATCTTCGTCTATATCGAGAATAGGCATAGGACCTGAGCGTGACCTCGCGTTAGATCTCTTGCGCTGAGGAATCTGTATGCGATCCTCTTCGTCCTCTTCATCGTCGTCCTCTCCCACAGCTGTGTTGTTCCGGGCGATACTTCTTTCTTCCTCTCGAGGCGCCGACGAAGATGGTATTTCGATGACTGGGATCTCTTTGCCGCTCCGACTGCGCATCGCGCTGCTGGTGAAGTGACCGAAGCCGCTGGAGGAGGAGATCGAGCTCGGCTGTTGCTGAATGAGAGACGCGCTCGAATTGGGGATGCCTTCGTCTGGTTGTGCAGCATGTATTGTCTCGGTGGAGATCTGCGGAAGAGCTGCTGGCGGCAAAGGCGTGCGCGGACTGATGGTACTGATTCTTGGTGCATCGAGAGGACGTGCCTGAGGTTGCAAGGCAGCGAGAGCGTGTCCTGCTGCTTCATCCTCCATCGGGATCAGGATTCGACGCGCTTGGGACATGATGGGAGCGAATGTATGCAGTCGGTCGCTGCGTAAAACAAAGCGGGCACGAGCTTAGAGCGATCAATGCTGAGCCCAGACGAGACGCAAGGCAAGTATCAGATGCTCACCTTCGAACGCTGAGAATCGCTGCTGATGATATTGAAGTGCTGGAGGTCGAGTGCTTCTACATAGTAATTCGATGAGTCAGTGTTGGGAAAGTGTTGGTCTCTGAGCTGCAACACGGTGTCGCGAAATAGAACGCGTCGCGTCGCGTCAGAATGTTCTCACGCGACGCGTAACTTTTTTGAGAAGGAAGTCACGTGTTCGGATGTTGTTGCGCACGACCACGACCTTCCCTTCCCCCCGACCCAGCCAGCTATCACAACAACACCTCTCACTATCCAGCACGCACCAAAAGCCAACAACATGAGCGAGGAGTAAGTGTACATAGCGCATTTGCTGGTATTGCAGCCGATGAATGCTGAACGCTGTAAACATCCGCAGAATCAAGCCCACCACCACTGCCCCCGTCACCGAGACCGCTGCTCCTGCCACAGACGCATGTGCTGCTGCTTCTGCTACTCCTTCCACTGCTACTGCTGACGCTGCTGCATCCGACAGCAAGGGAAAGGGAAAAGGCAAGGCACCCCAGACAGGTGAGCTTTACCTTTTTTGCGTTCCGTAGTTCAGACACAAAAACCTGACCTCCCTGTCTCATCTCTGCATTGATCCGTAGCTGATGACGAAGAAGACGATGACGACGACGATGATGATGATGAAGAGGACGAGGATGATGAGGACGACGAAGACCTGGTAAGTTTGTTCTGCTGCAGCGCTTCGCAGCAGGGCAAAATTTTCGTGCTCATCAAACTCACTCGCATGTTTTGTTAAACAGGACGAGGTTGTCGAAGACTTCGACGGCCAAGACGGTCTGGACCCCAAGAACATCCTTCCCTCCCGTCCTCGCCGCGCCGCTGCGTCCAAGGTCTCAGACTACTCCTCCGAGGACGCCATCCGGAAGGCAGGCATCCAGGCTGACGCAGCCGGCAGCAAGGACGACGATGAGGAGGAAGGCGATGCTTCATACATGGTGAGTGTTGCAGACATTAACAGCGCCGTGTTCATTCAGATTGGATGTTGCTCACTCGGTTTCTTGAACCTTCGTCTTCCCCAGGACACCGCCGACGACAACTGAGTCGACAGTCTCTAGACCCAACCAATGCTGAACAACGCGCCCAGCCCTTAGCACACTGCTCTATCGAAGAAGGCGGATAGAGCTTTGGCACCTTTCCTTCCACGCTCTCTGTATTTCTGAAATTCTTCGAGTCCGAGTCGGAACATCGAATCCAAGAGGTAAAGACAACAGCAGTGAATGCTTAGTCCCACTACTGCACACAAATGAAGCCTCGGCGTCTCTGCACCGCCCAGAATTCAGGCTGCCTATCGAAGCCCCGGATAAGCAAATGATTGTGATAGAGGCTCCAATTTATCTTCGATTACGACTGTCCACGCCCGGGCCGCCGCCAGCGATCCCTGGGCGAGCTGCTGAGTTGCGGGCCTCGGCAGCGTCCAGACCAGCTTGTGCTTGGATTCTCTCGATCTGGTGAGGGGAGAAATTGGAAGAGCAAGAGAATCAGCGTGACGTTCAAGGATGCCTGTCGTCGAATACGTGCTCGAATTCTCACCTCTTCCAAGATCGGCTTGTACTCCTCGTAGCGTCGCTCAGCGAGCTAGACATCAAAGAGTTCAGCGAAATCGACTCCTGGGACCAAACATTCGATATCAGGTGCTATCCCTGGCTAAACTCACAGCGAATCCATCTCGTCGCAACTCTTTGCCCCGATGCTGGCTATCCCCAGACGCGTGCGCATTCTGCGCCCAGTATTCTTTCGTCCTGTCATAGAACGTCCGTAAGTTCTCTCCTGGAAAAGCCCCTCATGATATGGATCAGAACCAGAGCACCAACGAGACGGCGATCTGCAAAGATGCAACTCACCTGGGAAGGGCGTAGATAGGATATCCTCCTGAGTCCGGGTCGTATCCTTAGCAACACCCATAAAAGCCTGCGCCTTCTTCCGCAACTCCTCCTGCTCCGCAACCTTCTGCTTCCGCAAAGCTTCGATCTCTTCAGGTGTGAGAGCAGCCACTTCGACGTCCTCTCCTAGCAGCGCAGCCACCGCGGCTTCATCTTCGTCCCCGGAGTCATCCGCGACGTACTCGATCCCTTCCTGGCCTCCTTCAGCACCAGCCTCGCTGCCGGAGCTGCTGTCGCCCGACTCAGAGTCAGAGTCAGAGTCGGAACCGGATTCCGATCCTGATTCGTTCCATTCGATCTGCAAAGAATAAGAATTTTGCGAGGATTAGCTTCTGTCGCTTACGAGTGTCTGACCTCGGGCTATAGCTCCTGTACATACCGCGTCAATAGGGCATTCCTTCAGACAAACGTAGCGCTCCATCTTGCTCAGATCGAGGGTATAGAAGTCGTCCATGGTGTATTCTCGCTGTGGAAAGCTTCGACGTCAATTCCCGTACTGGAAAACAAATGCCCAATCCTCAAACTTACGTTGTCGTTCTCCCAGATGCCGCCGTAGCTGCAAATGAACGACAGAGATCAGAGAAGAGAGTTGTGGAGAACACTGATCGGCCTACTCACAGGTACAGGGTGTTGCGCTGAACTGCCAACATGGCATTGTACCTCTCTCTGGGCACAGTCTTTTGCGGGTCATCCGGATCATCGTCCTCGGCAGCGCGCGGAGCATCCCCCTCACCCTCCGGCACTTCGGACTCGATCTGTATCCCCTCTCCATTCTGCTCCACCGTAGTACTACTCCCGCTCTCCTGCGCGGGAGAGGAATCAGCCCTGTTCTGAGCTTCCCGCGCGGCTCGTGCTTTCTCGATCGCTCGCAATCTGACCCGCTCCTCTTCATCTTCTTCCTCATCAGCACTGTTCATCTCCTCGTCACTACTTCCTTCTTCCTCTTCCTTATATCTCCGCTCCTCTTCCTCCTCCTCCTCCTTCCGCCGCCGAGCTGCCTCCTCAGCCTCCTTCCGCCTTCGCTCCTTCGCAGCTGCACCCCCACCTCCCCCCCCCTTCTTCTTCGGCCGTTTCAAATTCAAGCTGACCCAGCGACCCGTCCCAGAGAGATTGTACGCGTACAAGTCCTTCCAGAACTCGCTCTCCATCGTCTCCTCGTCAGCCTCGGTGTCGGTGACTCCACCGAAGAGGACGCCCATGGCTCGGTTGGCCCATAGTGTCATTGTGGTACCGGAACGAGCAGGATTGGGATAATAGCCGACGCGTCGACGTTTTGCCCACGTCCACGCTACCGGCTCGAGTGGCTGTGGAGATGTGCCACCGGTGGTTGTGGAGAGGAACCAGATGTCGTCGAGCGCTACGCCCTGGGTGCGTTGTCCCTTCACGTACCGTTTGACGTACCCACCGTAGAGGACGATTCCCTCTGGCGTCGAGAGGAAGGAGAAGCCGGATCGTGGTCTGCGGAGGGCTAATTGTGAGTTTGTGACCCGGCCATGGGGCACACGCTTCATCCAGAAAGGCACTCACGAAGGCCACCGGATCGGATTGGACTTGATTTCAGTCCACTTGTAGTCAAGCGTGTCGAACACCCAGCAGTCGTTGAGATATGTTGTTCGAGCACCGGTATCGACGAAACCGCCGAAGAGAATGACGTACTGTTTCCATGCTGCCATTCGATGCCCACTACGAGCGGAAGGCTTGACTTTGGTCTCGATGCGCTCCCAGCTCTGTAAACAAGGTTCGCTCTTTTTCAGTGTCGTGGCTATCACGCAGCCAAGCGCCAAGTAATCGCCGACTCACATGCGATGCGATGCTGAAGACCCAAAGATCTCTGTTATTGGTTCGGAAGCGCGGTGGAGTGAGATTCTGTTGTGCTCCAGCGTGCTGATGGGGTCGCCTTTGTGCTCACCTGTAATGATGGAAAGACGTCATGCGCGGACTGGCGAACTCTCCTCCGAAGAGCCAGAGCAGACCTCCAGCCTGGGGCGTGGCTACGACCTGATGGGCAGAGCGTGGTCCTGGTTGGTTGGGAGACGAGTACGAGCGCCATTCGTTCTTGTCTGGAGAGTACCGATAGACATCTGGCGGAAAAGTCAAGGCAAGCGGCATTCAGTCAGTCAGTCAGTCAGGCCTGGGGCGCGGCCCTGGTTAAGTGAAGTGAGTGTGAAGCAGCTCACCGGCATAGAAGTTTGCGCGGTCGCCATCGAAGTACTCCCCGCCTATGAGCCACAGATCGTTGCCATTCGGACAGGCGGTGAACGTCGCATTGGCGCGACGAGAGGGTGGCCCGGACAGCTTCTCCTCCGACACCGCATGTTCAGCAGCCCATGACTCGCGGAACTGTTCGAGAAGCGCATCGAGGTCTTGCTCGTCGTCCACGGGCTTCTTTCCCTTGTTTCCCTTGCTTCCTTTGCCTGATGTCTTTGCGGTCGCGAGCAACTGGCTGTCCTTCTTTGTCTGTGACTTGGCTGCCTTCTTGTCTGCTGATCGCTCCTGTTTCGCCTTCTTCGCTGCTTTGGCACGCGCCTTCTCCGCCGAGTTTCCGCCTTTGCCCTTCTTGCCCATCGCTGTCGTCACTACTCACTCACTTGTTCGGTGCAGAGAACGCAATGGTGGAAGGCGGACAAAGGAAGAAGAAAAAATTGATATGCTACCTTCCCCCCGATGATCGTCGACCTCATCGTGCTTCCAACCTTCGCTCTCTCGCTGTTGGGAAGGAGATCCATCACTCCCATCATCATCATTCATTGGAAGGAAGGCAGGAAGGAAGGAAGGAAGTCGGGAAGAACATGCTGATGGCCCCGTACATCTCGCCCTTCGCGCCCTCCCGTGGGTCCGTCGATGCTGTCCGCTCCCATATGGCCCTGCCTGTCGCTGGGATGTCAGAGGATGGCACTCCCCTCGCCACGATACCTCGCCTCGGACTCGGATGCTGGGAGATGAGCGGGCAGACTGCGGAGGATGCTGTCCTGAGTGCATTGACGGAAGCTCAGTACCGCCTCATTGATGTGAGTGCCTGCCAGTCAGTCTTGATCTTCATTGTATGCTGACGAGCAACCCCCTCCTCCCATCCAATAGACAGCCAGATACTGTGAGTCTGAGGGAAATACACAGAGACAAACGCGAAGCCCGAACACTCAAACATCTCTGTCCACTCAAACAGATCGGAACGCGGACGAAGTTGGTAGCGCAATCAGATCGAGCAAGCTGAAGCGCGAGGAAATCTTCCTGATCGACAAGGTATGTAAATGCAGCCTAGTCCCTTTGTTCCCAGGAATCTTGGGGGTATGCGTTAGTGTGGTGCTGAACCTGCTCCTCTGGCGACCTTCTATCTGCCAGCTCTTCACCAATGACCTCGGCGGAGGCGAGAATACCCGGTACGCCGTCCAAGACTCCCTACGCCGTTTCGACGTCGGCTATATCGACCTCATGCTCCTACACGCTCCCGACGGGGGTAAAAATTTCCGTCTCGCTTCCTGGGCTACCCTCGTCGATTTCGTCAAGGAAGGCAAGATTCGGTACTTGGGTGTCTCGAATTTTGGAAAACATCATATCGACGAGCTTTGGGGAGCGGAAGAAGCTAAGGATGTCAAGCCTGTCGTCAATCAGTGTGAGATCCATCCTTGGTTCCAACAGAGGGATCTCCGCAAGCACTGTGAGGAGAAGGGGATCGTCATGCAGGTAAGCTGGATCTCTTCCGTCCGAGCTGCCATACGATTCCCAGCTCATCTAATAGGATCAACTCCCGCAGGCCTACTGCCCATTGGCGCGGAACGAGTACAAGGCGGACCCAACAGTAGCAAGGATCGCAGCCAAGAAACGCCTCACAAAGGCACAAGTCCTCCTCAGATGGTCGATCCAGTCCGGCCTCATCCCGCTCCCCAAGAGCGCAAGCTTGGATCGACAACGTGAAAACTTCGCCAGTCTATTAGAGATCGAGCTTGACGAAGAGGAAATGACTGCCTTGGATGCGCTGGATCGACCGGATGGCTGGATCGAAGCACAAGTACTCAGCCAGAACGAACCATAAAGTCATACACACACGCGCACACAACATCATGGGCTTACCCGTCATCTCAGAATCAACCTTACCGCACGCAAACTTAGCAGGACCCAACCTAATATCGCTATATCAACACGACGTCTATTCGTAATCAAGAAGCACAATTCCAATTTCTCTTTAGTAATGCATGAAGTATCGCCTTGTCTTCTCTTCGTCCGTCTCGCTGTAGAGACAGCCAGCAGACCTGATCTGTCAGTGATGGCAACCAATAAAGAGACACTGAGTGACAAGATCCTCATGGTCAACTCACACAAACTGCCACGACAGCGTCTTCGGCACCTCGCTGAACCCTTCCTCCAAGGTCGGGATCTCCTTCTCCTTGTAGTACGATTGGATCGCAAATGGTGGGATGACGCTGCGGCCGCTCTGTAAAGTTCGTCGAATGAGGATTTCAGTTCCAGACGTTTGGTCCGTGCTGCGGGCTCAGAAGTAAACACTCACGTTCAAGCCAGAGTTGGCACGGAAGACGTTGTTATGGAAGGCGCGTTGCGGTTCGACGTCGAAGTAGAAGCATCGGACCTGTTTCTTGAGCTCTTGCGCCAAGGCCTGGAGGATACAAATGTCGGCAGGAACGTCAGAGGGAAACATCATCCACCTTCTGCTCTGATACCACGGAACTTACGATATACGCAGCTCGAGTCTTCTTGTTACGATTCGTGTTGTCTGTGAAAGAATCGCATGAGAGTTCGTTCAAGGTCCCACGAGGATTTCCAAAGCCCGACTTACCAACGACGCATCCTTTCCCTGCTTCGAGGTGTTTCCGCACCGCTCGCTTGCAGGCGTCGAAATTGTGCAAGGTATCCTGTTTTGCAGGCATTGAGAGTATGTTCAGCATCCTGCCCCTGTTGATTCCTCTTAAAATTACCTCTGGACTGACCTGGTTGACCCACTCATAGCCCCATGGCTGGAGATGTCTCTGGTAGAATTCCGTCTCTGAAGAAAGAGTGCGAAGGGTGGGTCAGCAGGTCCGAACTTTGAAAAGGCTTATCCTCGAGAAAAGAGCTCGTCCGACGTACTTCCTGCAGCTGGTGGACCAACGAAGAGGATAAGGTCGTCGTCCCTCTCCTCTTGCGTCGCTGGGATCAATGGGGTATTAGTCGGGGAGAAGAGTGGCAGGTTGGAGGGCTGTGACGGAGCGTCTGTGGGTTTGGGGGGCGTCCATCCGCGGAGTTGAAACGCTTGATCTTGCTGTGAACAGAATCATACATCAGAGACAGCGATGAATGCAGTATATAAAGTAGCTGAGACTCACCTTCTTGTCGGTGAAGTACTGCTCGGGGGTGAAGAACTTGACTCCGACGTTGCTTGCCCATTTCCGGTCGACGTCGCTGTGGTCATTTGGTCGACCAGCGGCATCACCGACGTAGAAGGATTCTTCGGCTTCGAAGTACTGTTTCTCGATGTCTACGATTCGTACAGAGGGAAGGGGCGCACCCTCAGGAGCTTTCGACCGCCGTTTTGCCGCAGAAGTCTTTGCACTTGACTCGGGCAGAGACGGCAGCGAGGAAGGGTCTTCCCTATGCAGCTGATTGAGCAAGATCGACCAGAATGTATCCCACATCCCGATCGCTGGCTTACGGAAGCGGTCATCTGCAGTGGCGACGAGTACGACATGAGGAATATCGAGTGCCTTGGCTACATTTTTCTGTTTCGCCTGCCAAACTTTGAAGTCTTTCTCGCGGGATGCCATGCCCGGCTTGAAGAAGCCCTGGTTGGTGACGATGATGACCGTGCGACCGTGGACCCGGTATTCGTCCTGGACTTGGCGGAGGGAGGTCTGCCATATGAACTTGAAGTCGTACTCGTCCTTGCGTTCTGGGTGTACCTTGCCTGATTTGGGGACGACGAGGGTCCCGTCCAAGTCGAAGATGGCTGCCTTGAGCTTCTTTTTTGGATCGAGTGGCAGCGTAGGGAAGGGGTTACCGTAGATTCCAACGTGACAGGAGGATTGGGGTCCGAAGGGAGGGAGCCATCTGAGCTGGGTCGCTGAGGATGCTGCACTGCTGACTGCGGCGGTGGTCGCTGTCCGATTGAATATGGGTGCGACTGCAGAACATTCCTCAACAGAAGAGTATCAGCCAGAGATTCGAGCGACCAACGACCAGGAAGAAGGGAAACACTCACGCTTCATGCTTGGACCAGACACTGCTGATGTCGAGGCCGATGATTCCAGCTTGGATCGTTTCTGTCCGTGCTGGTCTGACGCTGAGGTTGGGAGAGAGACAGTCGCTGCCTCTGCTGCCTTTCGTTTGCTTCCTTCTTGCTGAGGAAATGCTGACTTCGAGATCGCGTCTTCCATTGGGAACTTCTCTCTGCCTTTCACTCGCTGGCTCTAGGTGATGGACGTAGGAAAGGTCGAGGCGCGCTACAAAACGCCGACGCGACGCGACGCGTTCTCTGTGAGTCGGCGATTGGGCGGCAATGTTGTGTTGTTGTTGTTGTTCACAGCTTCAAGGAGATGTTGTTGGATGACCTCGACAACGATGAGCTCAAGCCAACAACATCGACCAGGTGAAGGTCCCGGTCCAGTCCAGACACTCGCGCAGGCGTACTTCAGAGCTCATGGCAGGACACAGTCAGAACACATCTCAGCATACACTCAGCATCCTCAATATGCTCCTGCTGTACGGCCAGCAGCAGCGCCATCCTCCTATGCTGACGATCTGGCCGACAGGCTCTCTCGTCTCGGACACAGCAGCGGGAGTGGGACTAGTGGCGGACGACCAAACATCAGCAGTGCTCCGTCCTTCCCTTCTCCGCCTTCTCCCATCAAGCCATTACCCTCGCTGCCTCCTGCGCGAACACCCAGCCAGCATCGCCATCAGCAGCAGAATCAACTACCTTACATGACCCATCGACCGGCATTGTCAGCTTCCTCCCTTGGCAACATTGCGGAAAGACCACCACCACCACCACAGCTTGCGCCTCCCCGCACTGCTCCAATACACAATACCACCTCCGCTCCCCCCTTTGCCTTCCCGGAACCATCTCGTCCAAGCCACCAGCTCGCATATCTCCCACATCCAGATCCTCGCGCATCGATAGGTATGATGGGGTTGGCGCAGAGGCAACCGCTACCACGACCTCCTGTGCAATTCCCTGATCCACGGGCTCACATGCCACCCTCAGCCCAGTTCACACCACCTCGACAGCCGGCATATCTTCCGCATCAGTCTCAATCAGCTGCAGCACGGATAGAGATGCCCTCGCAACATCTTCCGCCCAGATTATCGCCTGCTCGCCCAGAGCGGTTGGGCGGGAACATATCCTCCTCCTCACCGGCTTCGTCTCCCGGTCGACCTTACCCTGTCGAAAACCGGATATCACCCAATCGACCAGTCCCGTCCCACCATAACCCGGCACAGTCATCTTACTTTCCCTCAACGTCAGCTTCGAATCCACGTCCAGCCCTCCGACAAGAACGCCCTCAAGCATCAGCCAGCTCATCAGAAGTTCTTCTTTCCTCATCAAGCGGAGCGAGTAGTCCAAGTAGGACAGGGCTTCGTGAAGCGCTCCCTCCGCCTCTGCCCGGTCAGTGCTGGGGCATCAAACGGGACGGGACGCGCTGCACTCGCAAAGTAGGCAAGGGTGGGAAGGATAAACCATCAGCGAGTGCACCTACCTCGACTCCCAAGAAGGGCGCCGCGGCACGTCCGACAAGGTCTGCGGGATCGTCGCCTGCCAATACGGCGGCGGGTATCCAGCGGAAGAAGACGGGTGCGAGTCGGGGTCGGCCCATCATTCTCTTCGATAGCGAAGATGAGGATGAAGATGATGAGGAGGAGGACTGGGCCACTTCAGATCGAGGGAGGGCAAGTCCTTCGAGAGCTGCGCAGAGCTCACGACAACATCCGCCTTCTTCGAGCAATCTTCTACTTCCCCCACAGAATCAGCGACGACACCGCCGATCGCGAAGTGCAGGCAACGACCCTTTGCCAAACCTCCGTGTCGGCGCATCCAACTGGCAGAACAACGGTACTGTCTCTTCCTCGGAGGACGACGAAGATGTCGAACCGCGTCTGTTGGAGCCTTCGTACTGCTTCCAACACATCTCCGAGATCAACAAATCACCGGGTTTCTACCTGCCCCACCATCATCGTCGAGGAAGAGGAGGTAACTCCCCATCGACGCGGAGGGGAGATGTCGACGCCTACGTTTCCTTCGCGGAGTATCTGTGCGCTCCTGATGGTCGAGAATTGGGTGCACAGACGCAGGCGAGTCTGCGGAGTGTCATGAGTGCTCCGCTTTCTGTTGCAGACGTCAGTGGTGGCGAGAGGCGTGGGTCGGCGGAAGAGGGTGGTGGTAGGATGGCGGGACGAGGAAGAGGGTACATGTATATGTATGAGCTGAGGGATTTTTCAACCGCGGCAGAAGTTTGGTGAGTGTGATTTCCTTCCCCCTTGGATTGTTCTTGCTCGTCCTAGTGTTGGCTGACGACTTTTTCTTCCTTTCATTGGGGAACAGTCTCAAAGTCGGTCGCACGAGCAATGTGTTCCGCAGGATGGGCGAGTGGAGGGGGAGGTGTCGACGACGCGGCGCTGGACTCGTCTTGGTCGGATTCGAGCCCTCACCCCAAGCATCAGCAAGAAACCACACCAACAACAGGAACGGCAACAACACCTCCTCCTCCTCGCCCGCTCTACCACCAGCTCAAGGCGTCCTCGGCGGCGCGGCGGAAGTCTGGTGCGATGGGATATACGGCTCGAACAAGTGGGAACGTCTGATCCATCTCGAGTTGCTCGATCTTGGACGACGGTTGGATGAAGGGCCGTGCGAGGACTGTGGGGCTCGACATCGGGAGATCTTCTTGATACCTCGACGTGGGTTGTATAGGAGCGAGGATGGCCGGGGGGGGGGGAGGGGGGCGGATGATGGGGATGCGATTGAGCTTGTGCGGGGGGTCGTTCGGAAGTGGGAGGGCTTTGTGCGACGGCTGGTGGATGAGCTGGAGTGAAGGGTCTCTTCCCCCGCGTGAAGCTTTACTTGGAAAATGTTCATCCCCCCCTCCTGTCATCCACAAAGAAACAGAACGTCAATACCAGCGATCTTTGATCGCTTTCATCTGAACTCGAGTGTTGCGCTATGCGAAGTTTGTGAAGGCGTGGGTCGGTGCTGTCGGACTATGCAAACCCGTCAAGAATGAGCAAGACAAGCTGCGGGCGGCACACACAGGTCAGGCGGTCGAGGATGAGACAGATCACACAGATGGGGTAGGAAGCAATAACGGCGAGAACAGAGCACATTGGTATTGCATGGTTGCTTTTGAGGGCACAAGGGATGTGGTACAGGAAAGAGTGGTGGTGACGATGATGATGGTGGCGAGTGGAAAAGTCCTCGAGATGCATGGTGAAGAATGGTTGTGCGAGATCTCGTGGAGACTAGTGATGTGTCGCCATTGTGCAGAGCAGGTGAAGGAGGAATAGCATGAGAGGGTGTAGATGAGTGAGGTTGAGCGTCGAGGTCGAGAGATGGAGATGATGGTCGAGGTTGCATGATGAAAGATGGTGACCGAAAGCTCGCGAGGGATGAGGAGGGATGAGGAGGGGTGAGGGAGGTGACAGATGAGCGAGGAAGGGCCAAAAGATCACATACCAAGGTCAAGATCGAGTTGGATGTCGATGAGAGGGAGGTCGAGTCGAAAGGCGGAGGAGGATCATGCCCGGCGGGCCAAAAGGGAAGAAGGATGTAGCTCAGTCCTAACTGCTGTTTGAAAGAGAGAACACAACCTTGATGTACTCACCCGGCCACAAGGACCGGCCCCGCCCTCCTCCTTCCCCCTACCAACAGGGAGACCCGATCACAAACCGACCGGCCCGGGGGTGATGACGGAGGAGAGCGGAGTAGTCCACAGGAGCTCCCCGACCCTGCGACGTTCTGTAGATAGCGATAGTGAAGATGATAACAAGGATGAGGATGAGAGTCAGCAAGAGTGGTCGTGGTGGAGAAGATGATAGTCAGCATTGATACTCACACCAGAAATCCAACCCCTGCCGACCAGGTCCCCCAGCGCTTGACAAAGTCCAAGGCCGCCAGGATGCAAGAGAGTGATGCATCGATGTGCAAGCTATCGTCGAGAAGGTCCCCGAGCCCGCAAGCCGTCGTCTCAAGGGTCGAAGGGTCTCGGCGGGGAAGGAGCCAGCTCGATGGAGTGAGCTATCATCGTCCCTTGGGGAGCATGACTTTCCTCGAACCGTCGGTCGAAGTACGACGTCGTTAGGCACGCGGCATAAGCTGCACTCCACGTCATCGC
>RDSH01000093.1:0-80226 GCA_009428295.1 Tilletia walkeri
GCGAAGCGCAAACTCCATCAGCTTCGAGTGATCCAACGCGCCTGCTCAATACGACCTGATTCATGCTGCTCTGGCCTGGAGGGCAACGGACGGACAAACGAGGAATGCGATAAGAAGTGGTGAATTGCGTCCGGCACGTTCATAGAGACATCGTCATGGTCAACTGTCGGGCATGCACACCCAGCACGGGCGGCCCGCCCGAGAACAGCGACTCGAGCTGCTCCAAGTAGCGCAGGCTTCGTAGCTCGTCGTCGGACATTCCCGTCTCGGGCGCAGGCAGTGCAGTCAGCACGACCGTCGTTGCCGGTGATGAGTTCGTCCGGATCAGTTCGCTGTAGGTGGAGGGGGATCAGGTTAGAACAACGTCGATAACTAATGGGGCACACCCTCTCGATGAAACTCACTTCAAAATAAGATACTGGGCCTTGTTCGGCAGCTCATTGAACGAGATCAATGGCTTGCGGTGAGAGTGTTCGCCAGCAGGAGTAGACGAGCGGTACTGCGGCTTAGACCCCGTCGGGCGACGCTCCCCAATTCCAGGCCGCTGCTGCTGAGGCCGGTGGACCGAAGAGTGTGCACGGTCCCGTTTCGACGATCCAGGAGCACTCGACCGGCTGCTCGCGCTCGAGGTACTGTTAGACCGCTTCCTCCGAGAACGAACGACGTCCTTCTTCGGCGTCAGCGTAGGATCGGGTACTGCCGATGACGACGACGACCCTTCTTCCTCCTCGCTCTGAGCTCGCATGGCAGCCTCGATTCGTGCGCGATCCGAAGCCTTGAGCGTCCCATCACCTTCGTCGTCGCTCTCCTCTCCACCATCCACAGGCAGGCCCGTCTTTCGTGATGTCGTCTGCGTCGGAGTGCCCGGTTCTGCGTCTGCCGTGGAACCGTAGGTCGAACGCGATCGCGATCCAAGAAGGGGCTCGTCCGGGTGGCCGCTGGTATCTCCAATGGAGTACGCACGCTGACGGCCGCTCTTGCTCGATCGGGTAGGCGTGTACGTGATCGTCGACGATCGACGCAGTCCAAGTCCCTGACTGCCGGCACCAAACCATTCATCTTCATCCCCCAGGTTGGCCAGCTCGTCGCTCAGATCCGATCCGGCGTCATCACTGTCAGAAAGCTCATCCTCGCTCTCGCTCTCCTCGCTCGCACTCCTCCGTGCCCGATTCGCCTTGCGGGAACGAGGATGGGCAAGACCGATACGCATGTTGTTTCGGAAGAACGCCAGATGCTCCGGAGGCAGACTGACGCCGAAGATCTTCTGATCGCGCTTGCTTTGCTTCTGCGTGCCCTCGCCTCCAGTCGCAAGCGGGCCACTCGGAGTCGGCGCATCAGGATTGATTTGAGAGGCTCGTTTAGCCGCAGCTTTTGCTCGTCGCTCGTCTTCCTTTCGCAGTTGTCGCAAAGCCTCCCACCATGGGTCTCCAGCCTGCAGTAGATGTAAGAAATCAGCTTCAGCTTTATGAACTTGGTATCTGTGTCAAGAGAAAACCTACAAGTTGACGATCGATCAAGGGGGCTACTGGGGTCCGGCCCATCACAATGGCTTCGTAGCTCGCGACAGATCCGGACGACAACGTGAAGACTCGGAGAGCAGCCGGAATTCGGAGATTGTCCAGAAGTGAGCGAACACGCCGGCTGTGAGCAGTAAGCAAGTCCATCGGGAGTCAGATCCGATTGTGACTGAACCACGCATAGTCTACACATCACTCACCGTTCTCCTTCGACATCCTTTTCTGCCTCGACAAAGACTGAGACACGCAGCTTGTGACCCTTCCAAGTTCCCGTATAGCTCAAGATCGTCCCCAACTGGAGGACCATCGTGTATGTATCCCAAGCATGACTGGCATCGAGATCGGGACTGGCGATCTGGATCGGCCACAAGTCTATGTATCGTTCCGAGGGCTGGCCGTTCGTGGGCAACTTCGAATGGTGGGAAGAAGAATGGCCGAAGCCAAAGAGCCGAGAGAAAGGGGTCGAAGACTTATTATTTGCCATCGAAGCCTTTTCAGATCCGGTCGGTCCTGGAATGGGTCCTGGCAATCTCAGATTCTGGAAGTTGTAGGCGACCGCCAGGGCTTTGTTCAAAGCCAGTGTGTCCTCCATAATCCCTTTACATGGACGAAGAAAAGACATCAGTCACGGGCCGGTACGACTGCGATAGTGGATCAGCGTTCACTTACCAACGAATGTAGTTGGGCGAATAGGAGTCTCGCGGCGAGCCGAGTCCGTGGGAAGCGACCGAGAATGCGATTCGTTGAGGTTATCCTCGTCAACCTCACTTTGATCCGACATCGTCCGCGCCATTCCCATCGACGCGCCAGGCTTTTCCACCACACCCCGAATGGTAATCTCACTCCCGTCGCTCTTCAAGCTGCCGGATTCACTCCCAAACGAGCGGCTGATCAGAACTGATTCTGAGGACCCTGTTCGGACACGGACATTGGAGCCAGTTGAGTAGGACTCGGGTCGAGATCCTCCTGGAGTTCGGGGAACGACGAGACGGGCAGGATATTGGACATGCGTAGGGAAGCCGAGCACGACCACATTAGGTCGCATTCCACCCAGTCCACAAGACAAGATCAGATTCCGCGCTCCTTCGCGTTCGTCCCTGGAGGGAAAAGGTACAGAAGCACATTCAGTCGACCTAGCTCACGTATGGCGCACATGACTATATTCAATCCACTCACCTCGCTATCACCACGTCAACGAAGGACTTGATTCCAGAGATATCGACAAGTTTGAGCCACGCAATTTGCTGGCGTCGAAGTTCAGGCAAACATTCGGAAAAGTCGCCCTTGATGATGTGGCCGAGCACATAGAGAGCACCCTTCTTCAGGGAGTTGCAGAAGATAATCAAGTTCCACTCCGTTCTGGGGTTGTTGGCCAGCAAGAGCAGCTGAGGACGCCAGTATTTGACGTGACCTTTCCGTTCGTCGATTCGTAGAAGATACTTCCGCACGATGTGGTAATGGAGATCTGAGAGGCAATCTGATCAGCAAAGTCTTGAGCCAGCAGCTATGGAGCTTCGTGAAGACTTACTCCTTGTAACATCACCCCAAGGCTTCGGCGGTGAGAACACGTGAATCGCAACGAAGAGTAAAACTTCAATAACGATACAGAGGACAGCCAAGACCGCATTGGTGAAGAACATGGCAACTAAGATGCAAGAATGCTGTCAGAAAATTACCCCTTTTTGGAAGTCAGTCATTGATGTGCAGGGACACTCACCAAGACAAGCCAAAGCTCCACCTCCAGACGTCCAAAGATTGAAGTACCGGAACGAAGGTCGGAAGGACGGCGCTCCTCCAGCTTTCAGTGCGAAACACGCAAAACTGAGAACACCAAAAGTGAGCAACGTGGTCATCGTGACCAGCGAAGCAATAGCGTTCACCGAGTCGACGAAGAGGATAATCTGACACAGCACGTAGGTCAGGAATACCGCGTATGTCGGCGTGTCGGACATTTCGGTACCTTGAGCGAAAATGTCTAGCACGGGAAGGAGGTTATCACGCGCGATGGCCTGAAGGACCTTAGCGCACGCCAGCATACCCATCAGCGCCGAGAACGCCGTACTAGCCAGAGCGCCGAAGGTGATGACCTGCGGCCAAAGCGCGACATCGGAGACGATGCCGACATCTTCGTAGAACGATTGACGCTTGATCGTACCGGCAAAGATAACGAAGGCCGCGCCATAGACGATGAAGGTGAAGATGAGGGCGCCATTGGTACCCTTCGTGAGGGATTTGGAGGGCTTGCGCAGATCACCAGAGACGGAAGCTCCTGCCAGAATACCGATGACGGCTGGGAAGAGGACGCCGAAGACCTAAAGAAAAGAGGGAATTCGGTTCAGTGTGAGCAAATGGCGGGACAAGGTTGACTCTTCATCCTACGCACCGATTGCCAGCTCTCTTTCACACCTGGAGGAGATCCCGAACCAGCTGCGTTGGAGCTGAAAGCGGGGAACAAATTCTCTCGTAGAGTAGAAAGAGCCCAGCCCGTGTAGTATGCGCCGCGATCTTCGTCCACGAAAGGTTGTACCGTCAACGATGAGATGGGGATCGAAATAATGCTGATGGCGAGAATAATGGCCAAAACGAGTGTGGCGCGTGCGAAGACTGCACTTCCAACCAAGCAGATGACCATGCTGAGCAGGAGCACGAGGGAACCATAGCCAAAGTTCCACCACGCTCCTTCGGGCAGGAATCCAGTTCCTTCACCACGACTGATTCCGAACGCGTCCGTCAGACTCTCGCAGAAACCGAGAACATTCATACTGGCGTTAAGAGCTTGACCAGCGAAGAATATCAGACCGATACTTCCGCCGAATTCGGGACCAAGGGAACGAGAGATGAGATAGTAAGCTCCACCGCCGCGAACTTGGCCGTTTGTGCTGATCGCGGAGAGGGAGAGTGTAGTGAGTGTGTCGATACCGTATGAGATGGCGAGAAGAAACAGTGAGCCGAGGAGACCGACTTGACCGAGGATAAAGCCGAAACGCAGGAAGAGAATGATACCGAGGATCTGAGAGGGGAAAAGAAGATTTTGTGCTGTCAGTTCCGCGTCACGTCCGAATTGGAAGAAGAAATGTCAGCTCACATTAAGGCTGACGGGAAGGAAGACGCCCATGAAGGTTCCTAGCTTGCGTGGTTGCAGTTCTTGAGCGCTGATCAAACCCGCACTCTTAGTTCTCGATGAGCCCGAGGGACCCTGCGACGTGTTCCCATTTGTAGCGCCATGTCCCATAGCCCGCTCTATGTCCATAAACCCACTTGACCGAGCATTGTTCTCTTCATCTTCAGCCTCTTGCGCGTCATCCTGTCCGCGAGAGCTGTACTTGCTGTTGCGGACAGAAGCGCCATCTTCGGGGTCGGCACTGAAGGAGACACCCTTGAGACGAGCCCGAGCGGTCGATTCGGAACGGGGGGAGGTGACTCGGATCGTTCGGTCTTTATCGTCTGAGGAGCTCTCGTTCTTGGGTGTTTGACTGGAAGAGTCGGCCCGCCGTTTGCCCGCTGCGCGACCTCCTGGAAGTGGGCCGAAGAGCTCTTCGGGATCGCTGAGCTTGCGTTCTCTGCCGTGGAGCTGTCTTCGTTTGCTGCCACCCTTTTTGGGTGCGGAGGTCGATGAGGTCGCATGCACTGATCTTGGTCGCGATAAGGAATCTTTGAGTGACTTGGGGAATGGTTCGGGGGAATGTTGGCGAGTGGTGGAAGTCGAATGTGAGACTGAGCGCGAAGGACGTCCGCCGCCCATCGTATATGAGGCTGCGCTCTCCGTCGTCTGGTCAGAGGGCGTACCAGGGCTGCCTGTCGATGATTCCGAGCTCTGCTGAGCATGATCGCCCATGCCTTCACCCGTGTTCCGACGTCTTCGCGCCTGGAGAGCACTGCTCATCTTGTGCCGATGAGAGGCAGAGCTACTTCGGTGCGACCCCGATCGGTCGTTGTTGTTGTTGTTGTTGTTGTTGTTGTTGTTGTTGCCGCGCGAGTCTCCCTCGCTGTCGTTCTGGCCCTGGCTATCTTCTTCGTCCTCGTCGAAGCCTTCTACATTCTCGCTGCGCCTGAGAAGGGCATGGTTGAGGGAGTCGAAGTGGTCGGCGGACTGGTCGCGGGAGGCGATGAAGTGCGACATTGCAGTCGATTCTCCTCGTGCGGGGGAACCTTGTGCGACTCCTTGGGGGACGTGGATATGGTCCTCGACGTTATCTGCCTGAAGGTGGTGGGCATATATGCGCTCGAATCTCGCCCTCGTCCATAGATCTTCCCGATCCAGACCTCCACAAAAGTCTGCAATCAGAGTCTCAGCTGCGATTGCTGGGGTCTCACACACACACACATTTTTCATCCTGGCACCTTCTTGCCAGAACTTCTTCCAAGGTCCCCTCCATCGCGCGACAGACATCTCGGCTCATCGACCAAGGTTGCTCATTTCCTCACCTCTTCACAACTTCAAGCACAGTATCCAACAATGAACAGAGGCGGCTTCGGCGGAAGAGGCGGCGGCGGCGGTGGCTTCCGAGGAGGCGGAGGTGGAGGCTTCCGGGGAGGTCGTGGAGGTGGACGAGGCGGCTTCGGCGGTGCACCCATGGGCCCACCGGAGACTGTCCTCGAGATCGGCACCTTCGTCCACGCAGTCGAAGGCGAGATGCTCTGCAACATCACCGACGCGAAGCACGTACCTTACTTCAATGCTTCTATCTAGTGAGTTGCGCGACATTACCTTCAATCGTGTATCCCCCGGAGGCTAGAATGAATGCTGACCGATTTGGATCTGCATACCTTCCTTTGCACGCGTCGAAAACTGGATCTCAGTCTTCAAAACAAGTCAGCTATCGGCAAGGTGGATGAGATCCTCGGTCCCATCAATGCAGTCTCTTTCACCGTCAAGATGGAACCCGGTCTCGTCGCAACATCCTTCAAGCCAGAGGACAAAGTATACATTGGCAGTGACCGGCTACTGCCCATCGAGCGTTTCCTACCAAAACCAAAGGTTGTTGGACCGAAGCGTGAGTCTTTTTCTTCAGGACTGAATCCACTTGTGCAAACGGCTGGCTGAAGAGCATGACACGGCGCCTTCCTTTTACACAGCACCAAAGAAGAAGGGAGGTTCTCGAGGAGGCGCACGAGGCGGGATGCGAGGTGGACGCGGTGCACCAAGGGGACGAGGCGGTCCAGGACGGGGTGCCCCACGCGGCGCAGGTGGCTTCCGTGGAGGAGGAAGAGGAGGTCCCCCCGGAGGTCGCGGTGGATTCCGAGGCGGCGCAGGGGGCGGGAGAGGCGGCTTCGGTGGTGGTGGAGGTGGCTTCGGTGGTGGTGGTGGAGGTGGATTTGGCGGTGCACCCCGAGGTCGGGGAGGCTTCCGCGGTGGAGGAGGTGGTGGACGGGGCGGGTATTAGGCGGGCATCTCATCGATCACCGCACTTCCATTTCGCTCCTGAAGCTTCCGCTTCAGTATTGTACACTCTTCTTTCCGGCTTCCCAGTTCCTCTTCTGCATTTCGTTCTTTGTTCACACCTTCACCGTCAAGTGAGTGAGATTTGAAGGTGAGAGGCAGGGATTCACTGACTCTTCCACCTCGAACAGTCAACAAACAGAGATCCAGGTTGTCGAGTCGACAAGACTGTTGAGACACATCTGCAACACCACTTGGCAAGTCGCTCGACCTGGGCTCCAGACTCGTTCAGCGCCTTGCTGCTGGGTGCCAAACAGCTGTTCCTGCTTCCCGTCTCGCAGCATGATCGAACTCGAAAGAGGGATGTCTTACAGCCCGGTAGCCCTGAGTCTGCTTTCTCCGTGTGCTTTGGTACATGCTCCGTCAAAGCTCAAAAGCAGGTGCCATCTATGCTCACTACTCTTTCCCACTTTGCAATCTCTGCAGGCGCTCCCTTTAACACCTACTTCATCAATATCTGCTCCTGACTGCTTCCAGTCTCCTTTATCTCTTCCCCAAACCCATCTTCAATCTCCTCCTCTCCTCGTTCCCACAGAGAAGAAACACAACAGGACCCGGAAATGAAGACCTTCACCACTGCCACCGTCCTCATCGCCTCGGCAGCCGCCGCTTCCGCTATCTCCATCCAGCGCATCAAGACTGATGCCTGCAAGGTCGTCTCCCAAAGTGGATACCCAAACCTCTGGGCCCTGGGATGCTCCAGTCTCAATGTAGACCCCATCGTCGATCTCTTCCGTCGCCCCGGCGAATCACAGGATGAGTTCGTCGCCCGTTCCCAGATGGAACGTTCCCTCCAGGACACTCATGAGGATGATACTTCCTTGGCCCTCCGTTCCTTGGATGCCCGAGGTACAAGGGGACGCGGCCGTGGTAAACCCATCGCACGAGGCGGTTCGGTCAGGGGAACCCCACGGTCCGTCGATGGATCCCGTAAAGCAGCTCGGGGAGGCTCTCGTGGCGGTGGTGGATCTGGCGGTTCGGGTCGTGGAAAAGGCCGGGGCGGGAAGGGAGGCAACAGTGACTCTCACAGTCACAGCCACGCCTCTGCCACCCCTGACCGTGCTCGGGGAGGCTCTCGTGGTGGTGGTGGATCGGGCAGCGGTCGGGGCCGTGGTTCGCGAGGCGGGCGCTAGGGAATGAATATCACACGGACTGCATCTTCACTTTATGTTCCCTCTTAACGACGCCTGACGCTTCTCCATCTTGTACATTAGCTTCCTGGGCTTTGATCTGTACATTCATGATCCTTTCATCTACATTCCACTGTTCTAACATCCGAGTTGCGGTGTTGCGTGAGGCAAGTGGTGAGAGAGAGGGAACTTCAGAAGACTTGGCACCCTTTTTCCTTACTCCCTCCCACCACCCACAACCTCTGATCTTCTCATCCTCCTTGGACTCTTCACCACCCGCAGATTCCAGACATCGTCGACCATCTCGCAAGCTCTCTCGTCCTCTTTCTGCCCTCCCCCGTCTCAAAGCATGTCAGGTTACACTCTTTCCATCATCGCCTGCGGGACGATGGGTCAGGCCATCATCTCCGGAGTCATCCAAGCCCAGCACGAATCTTTCCAAGAAGCCGAAGCAGCCGCTCTCCAGCGAGAAGCCCGCAGCCGAACGACGTCCGGCCGTGCATCTCCCACCTCGGCGACTCCTCTCAGTCACCCTGCCGTCTCAGCTCTGCAAGGTCAAGGAGCTTCCTCCTCAGCTACACCCGGTACAGCTGTCGCGGGAGGACTCTCGGCGTCTCAGATGACGGAAGAGGACGAAGAAGGTAACCCCACCTCCGTCCTTCCCTCGCGCTACCTCTGCACAGTTTCCCGTCCGGAGTCCGTCAAGAAGCTGCGTTCCGCCCTGAAGCCAGTCTCCTCCCTGCTCTCCGACCCAGCGAGCCAACTCACCCTGTTGGGCGGGAGCGGGTCCAACGTCCGGGCGGCACGCGAAGGGGATGTCGTTCTGCTCTGTTGCAAGCCGAATATGGTGAAGGACATCTTGGCGGAGGAAGGGATGAGGGAGGCGTTGAGGGGGAAGTTGGTCGTCTCCATTTGTGCTGGGTTGAGGATAGCGCAGATGGAGGCTTGGCTTGACATCGCAGGGGGTACGAAGATCGTCCGTGCGATGCCCAACACGCCGAGCAAGGTTCGTACTTTTTTTTTTGTTTGTCCTTTCCGCATTGAGCGCAATACTGACTGGTGTTTTTGCTGCTGCTTAATGTTTCTTTGCAGATCCGAGAAGGCATGACGGTGGTCACTCCCCTGCCCCCCTCTTCAACACCTCTCGACAAGGCCATACTCCTTGCTCTGTTCACCTCCGTGGGACGATGCCGCATATTGGAGGAGAAGCACTTCGACGCTTGCACGGCGCTAGCAGGCTCCGGTCCTGCCTTTGCCTGCGTCTTCCTCGAAGCTATGGCCGACGGCGGTGTAATGATGGGTCTCCCTCGAGCCGAGGCTCTCGAGTTGGCCGCACAGGGTGAGCTTAGGTCTACTTGCACCTCGCTCACCAATCTAGCAAATGTAAAACTGAACAGTCTGCCCTTTCTCCCTCAAACAGCCATGCAAGGTGCAGCCCGAATGGTTTTGCAGACCTCTACTCACCCTGCGGCGCTCAAGGACAGTGTCACGACGCCTGGTGGATGCACGATTGCGGGTCTTCTCAATCTCGAGGACGGCAGAGTGCGCTCGACGGTTGCACGGACAATCCAGGCTGCGACGGAGCACGCGTCGGGTCTTGGCCAGACGAAGAAGAACTGATCAGATCAATTGATGTTGGCGAGTGACCTATCTACTATCATCTGTGCATTTCCCTGTCCCGGTCGCTTTCGCAAGTCACATTGATATCGTTTATGAGAATCACACAAGTTCTTTGGAGACTGCATTGGTTGGTAGATGATGTTGGTTTGAATTGCTCTGGAGTTGAAAGCATACATCGCATCCATGCGCAGAACAGCTGTAGGTCCAACACAGCCGGCCCTGCCCCAATCACAAGTTTTATGAATCAAACAAGTGACAGAACAGGGCGGACCGAGTTGCCTTCCACCACCTTCCTGGAAAAGAGATTGGGAAGAGGAGACGGGGTGCAACGTTTTGGTATTGGAACCCTCTGAAAAAGGGTTGTTCTTGGAGCCGTTCAGGAACCGCGTGGCTGAGGAGCAGGTGGTTTTGCATAACCCCTGCTCTCACCAGTTGGGCAGATATGGCTTCAGGGGGGGGTGGGAGTAGAGGAGGGATGAGGGAGTACGAGTGGGAAAGGGAAAAGAACCTGTTGTAGACGGGGGAAGAGATGGTCAGCAGCAGGCCAGCATGGCATCGTGCGCCTTAGATACGAGAAGCGGAAGCCTATCGCATTCGCCAGCGGGGTCATATCCGCTGCAGCGCGCAAGCGCAGTCGGTTGCCATTGATGTAGAGTGTAGGTTGCCCGTGTGTGTTGACGCTGGAGGTGGTGATGGTTGTGCGCAGGAAGATTGTGGATCGCCGCGGAGAAAATTTCTCACTGCAGTCGGCGTTTGGTGTGTGGGCAGCGGAAATCGCCGATGATATGGATTGAGTACCGCGACAGTACCGCTTCACCAAAGGTCGCCTCCGCCTCTGGACTCCGTTTCAAGGCAAGGCAAGGCAAGCAACTAGAAGAATCAATCGAGCACAGACTTCCCGCCGCGCGCATCTCCCACAGCTCCCGCTTCCATTCATTCAAGGTCGATCAGGAGCCCCATTTGTATCCAGGTGTTCTTCTACCACGCGTCCCGCTTCCGTCCCATCTCATCTTCCTGCAGGGCTGTTCGCGTCAGAGGGCTAAGAAGAACAACAACAACAGCAACAGGCATCAACCAGCGTTCGCTCAACATCTGCGCTTGGTCCCATACACAGAAGCATCTTCCAACATGTCCTACAACTCTGACAGATCAGGCTCCATTTCCGGAAGCACGCCCCAGCCGAGCGGGGCATCGATCCACAGCGCATCAACTGCCGGCGTAGCAGGACTCGGAGCAGGCAGTGCGGCCGCCGCGCCAACAAATCAACAACCAGTACAAGCGGTCATCAAGAATGTCGACATGACGGAGGACATGCAGAAGAGTGTGATCGAGATTGCGGGTGCTGCGTTGGCTCAGTTCAGTGTGGAGAAGGACGTGGCTGCTCATGTGAAGCGGACGCTGGATACCCAGTTCGGACCCACATGGCACGCGGTGGTGGGCAAGAACTACGGCTCGTATGTCACGCACGGTGAGTAGTAGTTGTTGCTGTTGTTGCGCGCGTCTATCTCCTCTGTTTGGGGTCTGCGCTTTTGAACTCAAGGAAATGACTCCCTGTTTGTCTTCGATTTTTGTTTTGCTATGCTGGTTTGCAGAGAGACGACACTTCATCTACTTCTGTGCGTCCGCCTGCAGAGGAGATTCTTCCCGATTGCGCGTAGTGTTGCTGACGTTATTGTTCTGTATTCCTGATCTGCAGACCTTGGTCCCATGGCCTTCCTGCTCTGGCGAGCATGATGTCGTTTCGGAGGGTGGGCGTGTTGGACAGTCAAATGGCATACAGACCCGCAACTGGGTCCTCCATCCCGACAACAATCGATATCCGCGTTCAGCAATGGGTGGTCGGAGTACTGCGCTCGCTCATTTGGACACAATCGACTGGCTCAGCATGCCTCTCAACCCCCCTTTTCACATCACGGCACACACGTCTCAAGCAACAAAAGATATCTCGGCCCAGCCGATCCCTCCTCGAGATTCACCTTGCCCCCTTTCCCATCAGCGCCATACAGGCCACACATCACGATCTAATGCAGCGAAACGAATGAAGAAGTCCTACGTCTTTCGCTTCTACCTCTCATCCTGAGGGTTCGATTGGCAGCGTCCTGGACTGAGAAGACCACGATTGTTAGAGGAGTGTGAGTTCCAGAGTGCATGCACCTTGCTCGGGTGAGGAAAATGCCCTCAGCTTGGGTAACGTCTCGCTGTTGTTCGGGAGAGCGAGGGACGGAAGGGAAAGATTCAATGAGAGATGATCGACGATGGCCGACGCGCACACCTCCTTCGGGTTCTGCGATTTGCCTTTGTCTCTCCGTCGGTGTTGGCGGCCTTACTCCCCGACCCTCGCTCCAGCACCTTGAAAGCCAGAGCAAGCGCGACTGCAAATGATCCCGACCTTGAGTGAAAGCAATCCTTCCATGCCTTCTTCGCACTCGGATTCGGCTCACGTCGAGGAATGAATGAATGTGATGCTCTGAGCTGCTGATAAGTAAGGTGTCCGTCGTACGAGATGGCATTGCAAATTTGGCTGTGGGAGCGCTTGGCGGTGCTTGAGGTCGGGGGAGCAAGGCAAGGTCGCTCAAACGCTCAGTAGTCCATAGAATACCTGCTCCCCATCCATCCAGCACCACCTTCTTCACATCTCTCTCTCTCTTCTGTCGCTTTTTGGCCTCTTCTGTTGCTAAGCCGAGTGAGGATTCGTCAATTCCAGCCTGACAACGATCCCATCCGCCAAACTGAAGCAACCACCGAGCCGACCGAGGGTGAACCCAAACCTCATCATCATCCTCCTTCCTCCCTCAGAACCGTGAACACCTTCAATCTCCAACGCGTTCTTGCGACCCAGGTTCCCCAGGAGCACCATCCTCGATCGCGTCCAGAATCCCAACAAAGAGTCAGGCGCTCTCATCGTCAGCTGGAACCCATCGCCCCCCCTTTGTCCCACCTTGACATCTCAGCCACCCCCGCTTCCCAACCTCACCGCACCTCACCGCCTCACCACTCACAAACACACGCACACACACCCCCTCCGTCGCAGCCATGGCACAGTCACCGCGACGGTCCGTCATCAAACATCCACACGACTTCACAGGCGCACTCAGGCTCGGCCCAGCATCCACAATCCATGGTGACCCCAACGACCTTGCTGATCATCTCGCATACCAGTCATTCGCCGAGGCATCCTCCTCATCCTCCTCGGGCGGCGGCGGCGGCGGTGTTGCCCCTCTCAATATTCACCCATCCGCATCTTCATCTGTCAACCCTGGTATGCTTCCACAGCGAAGCGCGCCTCTTCCACCATCAGGCGTGAATCTAGGGACAGGTCCATATGGTGTCAATCCGGCTGCATCAGGAGCAGGTGCATATAACAGCAATCGTCAGTCCTACACGGCCGCTTCCCCCTCCCAGGGAAGCTACCGCCCCTCCGGTCCATCTGCCGGATCGGGTTATGCTCCTCAGCCTTCGCCAGGATACTATGGTCGACCGGGCGGAGGACCAGGTTCGGGTGCGGGAACACCAACTGGCCCATCGTCAAGTGGGATGTATGCGTCCCAACCAAACCCTTACCATGTCGCCAGTCCCGTCAATCCCAACATGCCCGGCGGTGTTTCGGGTGGATATGGGTACAATGTACCACAATCACAGCCTCCGCGTCCACTGCGTTCTAACACATCGGGCGTCGACACCTTCCCCACGCTCAATGCCCAAGCTATGGCCGGAGGAGGAGGAGGAGCGGTAGGAGGAATACCGTCGTCCTCAGGAATGCCCACTCCAACAAGCTACAGCGCTCAGAACAGCCCACATCTCACCAGCGTAGGAGCGGGATCGCCTCTCGATGGTGGCTTTGGCGCACCAAATCAGACAGGCGCCTTTGATGCCTCGTCGGAGTGGACCGTGCCTCCGAACGGGCAAGCGAGCACAATGCGTCTCAGAGATCGCGCCGGGAGCGCGTCCAATCGGCCTGAGTTCTCTTATGCCACAAGCAGTGGAGGGGGCCCTCAAGGCAGGAACACCCTCAAGAGCGTGTTTGGCGGCTTCGTGAACTCAATGAGTGGTATGTATCTCTCCGTTTGCGTTTTTCACTTCGGCTCCTCGCGTTTGGCTCACAAATCTTCCTGGATTCAACCACCCACTTTGTTGTTCTCAGATGTGTTTTCCCAGCAGAAGAAAATCGAGATCTCCCATCCCTACGACCCTGTGCATCTCACGCACGTCGGTTTCAACAGTGACACGGGCGAATTCACCGGTCTGCCACGCGAATGGCAACAGCTCTTGCAAGATTCGGGCATCTCCAAACAGGATCAAGAAGCAAATCCACAGGCTGTCATGGACATCGTCGCTTTCTACCAAGCGACCAACGGTGGAGGAATGGGACTTCCTGCTGGTCTAGGAGGACCTCCTGGAGCGGAGGATGATTCGATCTGGAACAAGTTCAGCGGAGCGAAATCGAGCAACGCTCCTGGTCCTAGCGCGGGCGCAGGGCCTGGTGGAGTTGCTGTTTACGAGAAGCCACGCGCCGCTCCTGCTCCTCCGGGCTCACGACAACCATCGGGCAACAAGATGGGCCCGCCTGGACCGGTATACTCAGCGACGCGACCCCCGCCCGCTCCTCCAGGTGCAGCAGGCGCTCCACCATCGGCACCGTGGAATTCCTCGACAGCAGGCTCGGATCCTTACGGCGAGCTTCGACCGTCGCGTCCTGCCCCTGCTCCTGCCCCCGGTGGAGTCCGACCTGGCTTGGTCGCGCCTACGTCCATGGGCAAGGTGCCTTCTTCCAGCGGCAGCAGCAGTGGAGGAAGCACGAATGCCAAGGCGTACCAACCATCGCCGTCCGCTCCTAGTCCTGTCACGGGCACCTCGGGCGGCATGGCGATGGGCCAATCTTCGTCTGCGGGTACTGCGCCTGCCTCGTCGGCTGCTGCCCTCAAGGCCAAGACGGGCATGTCGGCTAATGCTCCTGGTGGACCGGGAGTGGGAGCGGGAGAAGTCGTGCCGGCTGCTGCACCTAGGAGACGTGAGACGAAGAAGACGGGTGGAATGAAGGATTCGGATGTGATTGCGCGTCTGCAGGCGATCTGCACGGACGCGGACCCGACGAAGCTGTACAGGAGTCTGGTTAAGATTGGTCAAGGGTGAGTCAAATCGATTAAGCCGCTTTACTGTTGTTTCCGCGTTTCCTTTCGAAACTGAAGAAATATTTGGACGCGATTTCTCTCCATAGAGCTTCTGGTGGTGTCTACACCGCTTACCAGGTCGGAACGAACCTGTCGGTAGCCATCAAGCAGATGAACCTCGAGCAACAGCCGAAGAAGGACCTCATCATCAACGAGATCCTGGTCATGAAGGAATCCCGACACCGGAACATAGTCAACTTTATCGACTCCTTCTTGCACAAGGGCGATCTATGGGTCGTGATGGAGTATATGGAGGGCGGCAGTCTGACCGATGTTGTGACGTGCAACATCATGACGGAGGGTCAGATTGCTGCTGTCTCGAAGGAGTGCTTGGAAGGGTTGAAGCATCTTCATGACCACAGTGTCATCCACAGAGACATCAAGAGTGACAACATCTTGCTCAGCTTGCAGGGCGATATTAAACTCAGTGAGTGTTGTTTTTTTGCTTTTTTAAGGGACGCGTCCTTTGTGTCTAGGACAGCCCTTCTGACGCGTGCTGTCTTGCTCTTCCCTCCGCAGCCGACTTTGGGTTCTGTGCCCAGATTGGAGAGAGTCAAGCGAAGCGGACGACAATGGTGGGAACACCGTACTGGATGGCGCCCGAGGTTGTCACTCGGAAGGAGTATGGTCCCAAGGTTGACATTTGGAGTCTGGGTATCATGGCCATCGGTATGTCTCTCTATACGCTCTTCGCACAACAAAAAAAGCTCTCGCCTGATATACTGACTTTGAATCTCCTTCTTGTTCCTTAACAGAAATGGTTGAGGGTGAACCTCCTTACCTGAATGAGAACCCACTACGCGCTCTTTATTTGATCGCGACGAACGGAACACCCAAGATCAACAACCCTGAGAGTCTATCGGGCAGCTTCCGCGACTTCCTCAAGACTTCGCTCGAGGTCGATGCTGAGAAGAGACCTGATGCAGCGCAAATGCTTGGGGTGAGTTTTCCTCGTTCCCGGATTGGGTCTTTGAAGGTTGGCTGTTCTATTACTGATGCTCATACTATTGCTTGTTGGGCCTTCAGCATCCCTTCCTCAAGAGGGCGGAGAACTTACGAACGCTGGCGCCATTGATCAAGGCGGCTCGGGAACAGAACAAGAAATGAGCATGTCGACGCTCAATCTCCCCCCGGGTCGATTCATGTCTGGTCCTCGTCTCGTCTATCCCTTCGACTTTTTCTTCTCCTCACGCACCAGAAACTTTTTTTTACTTGCCTCCCCCCCACCGTTTCACTTCTGTTCATACTCCTAACGACCCGCGCTTTTCTCCCATCTACCTTTCTGCTCTTTCGATCATCCCTCTGGCGCCTCTTTCTCCTTGCTTTACCCTTCCTCTCCCACTTTTCTTCTTTCTCTCTCACATTTCCTTCCGACATTGTTGTGGCGGCCGACGTGGCGAGGGTGTTCGGGCTTGGGTCGGTTGGTCTTCGTCACCTTCAGAACAATTGGCGTTCCGGCTTTCGGGACCATTCTGCCAGGCGGGCGGAAGCGGTATCTCACAGGACCAAGGATGGCCGACTTGAAATTTGACCATCCAAGCTATCATCAACAACTTTGGTCCACCCCCGTCATCCGTTTTCTTCTCCTTCTTACCTCCATGTCTACCAACACCTGAACCTCAAGATCCCATTTTTCTCCTCCTGGAACACCGATGTAGCGAAACGCGGCCTGGACTCTACAAGTTTTCTCCCCACCCTCTACATCGCCTGGAATTCCAACGCGTACCTTCTCCGCGAACTCGAACGAAGGCAGGGGAATCCCGCCAGAAATCGGGGCTCTTTTCGGATCACCACACTTATTCCCCCCCATTCCAAGGGCCCCCTCTTTTCGCCCCCCTCCCACATATCTTCCCCGTCTTTTTTTCGCTCGTCATCTTCTCTTGTTCTCCAGCTGTCCCCTTCTGGCTTTGGGGGCAGTGTCCGGCTGTTCCTTCCTTCTCCAAACTTTGACGATTGGCCTCCTCCGCTTTCCGTGTGCTGGTTCTTCTCTCTCTCTACTCTTCTCTATCTCTCTTTCAAACATGGCGCTTTTTTGAACTCTCCTCCTCTCCTCCTCTTTCTCGTCCTCTTTCTTTCTTCTCCTTCCAACGCGAACAATACAGCATCAACAATCACCCGAAAAGATTGTCTATTCCTGGGTGTGAGGATACACTTGTTGAGAGACGCTGATGTTGAGAAATGTTTGGGAGCCGGCATTCTAGATTGCGGTGACGAATGCAAGGGTAGTGATACAGATGTGTATGTGTGTTGTGGATCTTGATGCGCGGAATGCTATGGAAGCCTGAAGTGACGCGAGATGTAGGTCGGCCATTCTGCCAAACGTGTGACCGAAGAACGCCAGTTTGGTGAAAGCAAATGCAGATGGGAAGAATCGAACGGGTGCTGGGTGAAAAATCAGTAAGAGTAGTCTTCATCGTAGTCATACTCTTCGTCGTCGTCGTCGTTATCGTCGTCGCTGTCCTGCATTATTTTGAAGGACTTGAGGACTTTGAGTGCGACCGCGTCCTTTGCGCCCGCCTTCTTGGGGTGGGGGCTCTTCGAAGTGAAGAGCTGGCCGTTGAAGAGGCATCGTCCCTCGTAGGTGTCCCTCGTTCCAAGATCTCTGCGAGCCACCGCGAATTGCCCCACAAAAAGGTATACACTATGTCAACCCATTCGCACTCCCTCTGCGCGGAAAGATGACCCAACTTCTTCCCCCAAGGTTGGGTGTTGAAGATTCGTCTCACTCACCTGTCAGCCGGTCTGAACTTGAATGTGAACTCGGGTTTGTCCACTTCGAGCCATTGGGCGAGCTCATGGACGGTTTGAACGGGGGGTATGTCTGCATCGACGGTAAACGTGGCCTTCTTTGCAACTCTGCTTTTCTTCCTAGCGGGTTCTGCGCTCGTATCGGGGTCGTCGGCCTCTATTCGAGAAGGGTATGCTTCGGTCCTGGACGAAGTATTGGACGGCTCAGAGGTCGTAAGTCCTTTCGAGCCGCCTTCTAGTGATGTCGCCGCATCACTATTCTTCTTCTTCCTCTTTTTGCCCTTCTTGCCGGTGGTACCCTCTGCTGGATCGACGGCCGCTTTCTGAGCAAGTTCCTTTTCGGCCTGGGCCTTGGCTCGTGAGGTCATGACGCCGTCCCAGTCGGCTAGCCAGGTCTGGAGGGGCACCAATCCGATGCCTGCCAGCGCGTCCTCCAGAGCATCCCGAGGATCCTCGTCGCCGTCGCCGTCGCCGTCACCCATCTCGGCGTCTTTAGTTGGATGCCTGAGTCTTGAGGAGCCTTCAAAGTCGTCCAGCCCCGCTCTGTTGTTGTATTCTTCGTCATCATAATCGTTGTCCTCGTCGATGGGGAGCATGCCTGGGACTGCTGTGGATAGGTCTTCATCATCATCTTGGTCGTCGGTCAAATCTATGTAAATGGACTCCCTATGTTGGCGGTGGAGATCCTGGTGGTGGTCAGCTTGGGCAAGGTCTTTGCTTGAGCCTGCGCCTGAAGCGAGTCTGCCACTGTTGTCCTGGAAGCGAGATAGAAACGACATGGAAGCGCTGAGTGTGTGAGTCATCGTTGTCGTTGTCGACCTCATCCTCGACCTCGTCCATCTCGAGAAGGAGGAAGCCACGCTCGGAGCCTTTTTGATGAGCCTGGGCATGGGCATGACCTCGCATTATTCATCCTTCCTTCTGACTGTCACGCGGATCCCTAAGAAGAAAGAAGCAATGCCACGCCGCGACGACGATGCCTACGTGGATGGCGGCGCACCCGACAACGATGCGGACGAGTTCGACGACTTCCTGGACGACGACGACTCGGGCGATGACTTCCAGCATCGAAGTGGACCCATCGGCCGATCATCATCATCCTCAGCAGCTCGACCCCGCAGAGCACCTGTAGCGTCTTCTTCCAGCAGCCGCTTATTACCCTCAGCGTCAGCCTCCAATGCACGGCGCGCAGGGATCAGGGCCGACGAAGCGGAAGAACGCAGACGGAGTGAGCGCGCGAAGAAGGCTGCCAAGTCGAGCGGCGGGGCAGCTTATCGCTGGGAGGCCACCTACAAGCGCAGCTGGGACACCGTACACGAGGATGAGAGCGGAAGTCTGACGGGGACGATCCAGAATCTGGTAGATGCCAACAAGCGGAGGAGGTATGTAACTACCACATCCTGAATTGAGCATTCTGTGTGACTGATCCATTTACACCTTCGCAGGACTTTGCGGAACGAAGCACCGGTCCAAAGAGGTATCATACGACACCTCGTCCTCATCCTTGATCTGAGTGAAGCCATGCTAGAGAAGGACATGCGGCCTAATCGGTGAGCATTGTATGCGCATTTAGTCGCACGACCTTGCTCTCACTCGTGGTCGTTCCTTTTCTTTTGCTTAGGTGGGATCTATCACTTCAGTTCTCTCGGGAGTTCGTCAACGAGTACTTTGACCAGAATCCGATCGGTCAGCTCTCCGTGCTTGCAACCCGCGATGGAATTGCGGAGCGAATCATTCCTATGGGAGGTAAGTTGGATCTGGTGGATTACATGACAATAGTATTGCTGAACATGGGGGTTGTCTCTCCGTCTTCCAGGAAACACGATGGACCACGTCGCCACTCTGAGCAACAAACGTCGATTTGAACCGCAAGGCGAGCCTAGTTTACAAAATGCCCTTGAGATGGCGCGTTCAAGTCTTTCGTGAGCATCAACGAAACTGAAGGAGGAACTGTTCATAGGAGGAGTTCCTGACAAACGCAACTGATCGATTCACAGGCACCTTCCCGCTTCAAACTCCCGAGAGGTCCTCATCATCTTTGGCTCGCTCACTACTTCTGATCCAGGTAACATCCACGACACCATGTCCGCTCTCAAACGCGATAACGTACGGGTCAACATCGTCAGCCTCGCTGCGGAGATGAAGATCTGCAAAGAAATCTGTACTCAGACTGGCGGCACCTTCGGCGTCGCGCTCAACGAGGGTCACTTCCGCGACCTTCTCTTCATGCTCGTGCCTCCTCCCGAAATCGAAGGGAAGAACAAGACCAAAAAGAAGAAGAAGAAGCGAAGAGTGGAAGGGACGAATGGGAATGCTGGCAATAACGGGGATACTGCCCAAGGAGCGCCCGGCGAGGACGACGATGAGGATGAGGAAGAAGATGACGACAATATGGCGGATCTGATGCAGATGGGCTTCCCGCTTCGTTTACCGGGCAGTGCACCTATGACGCTCTGCTCCTGCCACTCCAAACTTCGATCGACCGGGTATCTATGCCCGAGATGTGGCGCCAAAATGTGCGAGGTTCCTACGGACTGTCCTATCTGCGGCTTGACAATCGTGATGAGTACGCACTTGGCAAGAAGCTACCATCATCTGTTCCCTGTCGCCAACTTCACTGCTAAAACTTGGTCAAGGTGAGTATTTCCCTCGTTCCTTTCTTGCTGTTTCAAACTAGAATGCTCAATTGGCCTTTTCGTGCTTTATTCTCCTTTCTCTACAGTGTTAAGCGGGACAGCGAAGCTGCGTGTTTTTCCTGCGCCATTCCGTTCCCGCCAAAACCGCAATCCCAAGCTCGATCACAGGCAGCAGCGTCGAACGGAACGGCCCCCACTACTTCGGGCTCGACCTCACAAGCCCGTCCTGCTGGACAGGGCAACAAAGAGAAGGGAAAGGAGCAGCAGCAGCAACAACAACCGGCTGTGCTGGCAGAGTCCGGTCGATATGCCTGCGAGCGGTGCGGGAACGACTTTTGTCTGGACTGTGACGCATTCATTCATGAGCATTTGCATTTGTGTCCTGGCTGTGGGGAATAGACGACCGCATTCGATGTCTTGGCTTTCGCTCTCAGATCTGTCTGGTCATTCGGAATTATCTATCGATGTTCAGCACCGTGCAAAGAGCAGGCCGTAGCCTACCGAGAATCTGGATTTGTGTTGAGAGGAGACCCGAGCAGCAAGCAGGCGTCCGATCGTGAAAGCGTCAAGAAGCACAAAGAGACACGCGAGGAGGAAGGAAGAGGCGAGGGAAAGTCGCATTCCACGAGTCCAAGAGGTATAACAGTCGAATGAGAAGGACGACTCGGAATCAAGGGTGTCGGAAATCCGACTGATTGAGTTCCGCCTTTCCGGCCTCAGTAAGGTGCGGAGGGGAAGGAAGGGCCCGAAGGGAAAGAAGGGCCAGAAGGGTATCCAGGAGCTCCACCCTGGTACTGATCCTGACCAGGCGCACCCCCAAAGCCGGGAGCAGGCATCATAAATCCACCCACGCCGGACTGGAAACCGGGATCTTGAGGATTACCCCCCGAGTTCCCCCCATCCATACCGCGTGCGTAGGCTGGCGGTGCACCACCCATCGGTGGCGGGTATCCAGCGCCCGGTCCACCTCCGTAAGGTGCTTGCTGGGGTGGGTATGGCGAGTTGCCGCCGGCTGGTGGGTAGCCACCACCCCCGCCGCCGCCGAATGCGGGTGGCTGTTGACCGTAGGCAGAAACTGGCGGAGGGTAACCGGGTGGCCCTGCCCCTCCTGCGGGAGGGTATCCGCCGGGTCCGCCCGCTGGAGGATAGCCACCGCCTTGATTTTGCGGAGGGTACGGTGAGCCTCCTCCTCCTCCTGCTGGTGGGTAGCCGCCCTGCGAAGAGGTTGGTGGTGGGTACGGACTTGCGCCGCCCGAGGGAGGATAAGGCGCCTGTTGTTGGCCTGGGTAACCAACAGCTGGCGATCCTTGCGAAGGCGTGCGTTGATGATTTTGAGCGGAAGAAGCGCCTGCTGCCGCAAAGCCACCAGTACTAGTGGCAGCGAGGTAATGACCCAATGCAGCATTGCGGTCTTGCATGAAGCGGGCTCGGTCCTTTGCGTAATATGAATCCTTCTCGGCGCGGTCTTCCTTACGTTTTCTGCTTTGGGAAGGGAAAGGCGGATCACGTAAGTAAAGTCAGAAATCCCCCTGTGAGGACAGTCATGATCGATACATACGCCGCCTTTGAGCTGTGAGCCTCGTCTGAGGCGTCATACGAGGAGTCGATGCTTCCCAAGCACACTTTCAGGGCCTGCAAAATCAGAGCACACTGTGAGCGACGCGTATCCTGAGCAAGAAGGTGAGACTTAGACTTACAAAGAGATCCTCCGTAAGCTCAACACCGGTCTGTCGCTTCACCTGCACGCTCTCGGTGCGGATGTCGGAGCATACATCGACAAGATCGCCAACGTCCTTGTCCGAATCGAGCTCTTCGAGCCACTCGTGTGCGCCAGAGTCATTTCCGACGATAGCGACCTGGAAGGAGACGGCATCTGCTCCATAACGTGACTTCTTCATCTTCTTCTTCGCTTCCTTGATCTCCTTCCGGAACTTGTCAGGACTCTCGCCCGTCGGTCGTCCGTCGCCCACTATGATAATCAAGACTGGCTTGCGCAATGTCTCGCGCTTGAGCTTTGGGTATACTTCCTTCTCGAGGATCTTGCCTTCCAATGCGGTACCCATGGGCGTGGCGCGTCCGTCGAAGGCACAGTGACTGACAAATCGAGCCACCTCTTCCGCACTGTGAACAACGGCATTTTCGCGACTGTTCAACCAGTTGAGCTCGACGCCGTCCGTGTCGAAGCGGGTCGCGGCTTCCGCAACGAATTTGGCGATGTTCGCCAATCCGTCACGACGGAGTCGGCCCTCTTGCTGCATGGATGCCGAGTCGTCGAGCAGGATGAACACGTCGAAAAGGGCGAGCTTGACCAGGTCGGCCGCGAGGGAGGGTGGGAGTCGCCATGCATCCGCGGCCGCAGCGAGAGCACCGGTACTGGCTATGCGTTGGGCGATATTCTGGATGTCGTGATACGAGTAAAAAGGGTACAGGTACTGGTCGATCACGCAGTCGGAGAGCAACTTGGCGATGAAATTTGGGTCGCGTAGATGTTCCCAGGTGAAATCAGCGGGGCTGGATGGAAATCCTCCTGCCGAGGCTGACTGCTGGCTTTGATTATGATGCTGATACGCGGCGACGCCTACGCCCGTCGCGAGAGCCGCACCTCCTGCGGCGTACAGACCGCCATGGTGGCTTCCGGATGAGGAGGACGAATGGGACGCCGCTTCGATCTTTGCGGCCTGCTTCTTCTTGCTTCGCTCATACAAGATAAACGTCGTCACGCCCACAACGAGACCGACGATCAAGAGCTTTGGAATAGAAGCCGCAACGAATGAGTAACGTAACGAGATCCATCTGAGATAAAGAAGAGATGCTCACCTTCTTATTGAAAGTCATCCTTTTCGCTTTGGGATAAGTGTCGGTGAGAATAGGAGAATGAAGAATGGAGAATGGGGGAAAAGATACTGGCGGATGGATGGCCAGGCTCTTATCCACAGCCTCGACTCCCTTTCACAATCAACAGCTTCACCGCCTCAAATAGGGAGTAGCGCGGGATAGTCGTAGTAGGTGAGAAGTATGCATGTGCTAGATGGATGGCAGTGCGGTGTTTACGCCTCAGAACGCGTCTAGACTGAGAGGCTGTGTCGCGCTGCACACGCGTTTGTTTATTTCTCACCCTTTACGGTGTTTATCCGATGCTGCATGTGGGTGGGAAACAGGCACGAACCACGATACGGTAGCACAAAGGACTCTCTTCACTCTTCTCTCCACCAGTGGTGTACCCTGTTACCGCACTATTTCAAGCAAGAATCAGGTGCGCGCAGAGCGATCAAGCTGGGGACTGTCCATTCAATGCTCGGTCCATGATGTGCGAGAAGCGACGTTTGATAAAATTGCAGGAGGAAAAAAAAAACGTTCGTAGGTCTATCCGTGATTGGCAAAACAAGGAAGTATGTTGAATTTGATACAAGATCTTCTGGTTGTCGTGTGTCCGTAAGATGTAATTGGCGTTTTGTTGGAAAGAGGCGTCCGCACGTCCGGCTCCCCCAAGTTGTGTTCGTTATGTAGTTCGTTGGTGGTTGTTGTTGCTGTTCTTGTCGTCGTTATGACGAACTCCTTTGCTCCTTCTTTTGAGCTCCCGACTCGTCCGCGTCAGTCCGCATGACCTCCTGCTCCTGAGTCGACTCTCCTTCCTCCCTCCTCCCCTCCCCAGACTCCTCCGCAGCAGCCTTCTTCCTCGCCGCGATCATTTGATCAAGCATCTGAGCCGCCTCAGCTGCGTACCGACACCTCTTCCTAATCGCAGGTCCGTACTTGTAAAGCAGGAAGGGGAAGGGGACGCAGATTGCGCCTAGACCCGCTGCCAGTGCTGGTGCGCCGTGGATGCCGAGAGTCTCGTACATGGCAGGTGTGAAAAGTGGGAATGCCATACCGAAGAGCGATCGAATGATCGAGTTGGCCGCCAGGACGGAAGAGGCGTAAAGGAGGTAGCTATCCACGAGGTAGTTAGTCGTCGAGAGGAAGACGAGAACCATTCCGCCTCCGAAGGGCGCTGAGGCGATGATGGGTACCATGAAGTGCACCGAGGGCGCGTCCACGGCTGCGAACCATGCCAGTCCGATGACGATCAAGATACCGCCGATCTGGGAACCTTGCAGACGTGCCTCGGGGGGTACGATTCCTCCGTGTTCCTTCTTTTCGAGCTTGATGTAGCGTGGGTTGTCGTAGAAGATGATCCAGGCAACACTGTGAGATCGGAAGGAGACGGCGCTGTCAGTAACGATCCGGGTTGTTGCGGAAAGATAACCCTGAGTGGGGATGATTACTCACGCTGCGATCATTCCGACTGTACACGAGAAGATCAGACGCGAAGGAGTGGAGGGGGAACGGTCAGATAATTGTATGCCTGAAGTAGATGACGTTCCAAAAGAGTGCTCACCAAGAATACCCAAGAAGGCCAGTCCGCCAACACCTGCATTCCATCCGCGCCCCCGCTGGAAAACGATGGGGAATGCACCGAAGAAACTGTAAAGCACACCGTAGATGATGGCGATGTAGAGGGAAAGGACGATAACAATAGGCTCGAAAGCGATGAGTTGCCATGGTCCTGTCGATCGAAGAAGAGTAATGTTAAGTTGCAGTCCAAAAATACTAAAGATAACAGCAAGCAAAACGCAGTATGAGAACTCACGAGTCAAGTTGACCTTCAAGATGTGGCTGAAATCCGTGTTCTTGCCCTTGTCCATGATAGCGACGTACTTCTTCCCCGTCGCCTTCTCCAACCTATCGCACCGATTGCGAAGAAGTACAGGCGAGTACGTCTCCGGCAAGCACACAATGGCCAAGATCAACAGCCCACCCGAAAGAACTGTCAAGAAGATCATGACGGCCTTCCAGCCTTCGGTGATAGCCAAGAAGCCACCGATGATGGGACCGATGGAGGGTCCGAGGAAGGGAGCGGCACAGAAGACGGCCATTCCTAGTCCTCGTTGGGAAGCGGGGAAGATGTCGGCGATCGTGCCTCCTGAGTTGGTAAGCGGTGATGAGCCGAATGCGCCAGCGAGGAAGCGGAAGATGAGAAGTGCCGTCAGGTTGGGTGCGCAGATGCAGACACCATTCCACAGAGTGAGGAAGGCGTAGGTAAAGAGGAGGGTATTTCTTCGTCCGTACTGTATTTTGATTTTCGTTGCGAAGAGAGAGAGATGTAAGTAAGGAAAGCGCTGGTTGAGAAGGACGAATAACTAAACGCGAAAACAAACTCACACTTTCTGAGCATGGTGCCCAAATCAAAGGACCAAGCGCAAAGCCGAGTACCCATAGCGATACACCGAGGGTAAGCTGAACCTCCGTCCCGCCAAATCTCTTCTGTAGGTCCTCAATTGCGCCCGAATACGCCGACGATCCAATCCCGACTGCCAGTGTGACGAGAGACACGATGACGGTGATGAACCACTTGTACCACTCCGAGCTATTCATGGGATCCTCGCGATCGTGATTTAGCCAAGCGACGACGTAAGGGTCGTCCTCCGTCCCACTACCCTCATAATCATGTGAGAGGATCCGCTCGAACGACTCGACACTTCGCCGCCATGGCAGCTTACGCAACGTGAGCGAAGAAGGATCGGCGACGTTCTTGACACGTGGTTTTTCGGGGTCGGCGGAGTCGTAGGAGTCTCCCTTGAGCTTTCCATGAGTTGGGTGGGTATCTGTTGTGGGTGTTTGGACGGGGTGGGTACTTGTAGTTCCCGCGTGGGAGGACGTGATGGAGATAGTGTCGTGTTCAGACATGGCTTGGGTTACGGTCGTAGCCGCGCTTGCTCTTGTACCGGTGTTCCGTTCCATTCGTGCTGGTGAGGTTATTTGATCTGCTGTCAAGATGGAGGGGACAGACGGGGGTACTGCGAAAAACCGCGAATGAGGTAGATGGTCAGACCAGACAAGCAAAGAAAGGTGAGTGATGTAAAAGGGAGGGAAGTCGTCAGCACAGAAGAAAATCTCCGTCTCCCACTCTTTATAAAGGCATGGGTTCGTCGCCCACTGTCCTCAGCCGGCAATCCACTTGAGGTCATGGTTCGCTCGAGTGCTAATACTAGAGCCGGGCAGCCGAGAGTCAAATGGTCGGTGGAAAGTTCCCAACAGTAGGCAGGCGGCGGCAAGGGGAAGGAGCGTCGGGCTTAAGCATGCGAGAAGGTCAACAACAAAAGGAGAGTTCAGGAACATACCACCGGCAGCCAGCAGCCAGTCTTGGATTTGTTCGAACTACACACGTAACGACCTTGACACTCTTAGTCTGTGAAACTGGTCGAAGGCGTAGTAAGCAGCAGTAGTGGGCGGAGCAGCGAGGAGGGATCATGGAGCGAGGTTGCCGGTCCAGCTGAGGGAACAATGCGTCACCATTAACCGACTCACTCCGAAGCTGTTGGCAATTTGGTCGTCATGTCATCGAGTGTGAGTAATTGATTCCGAGTTCTATCCCGCCTCCGCTCCGAAACTGTCTGTTGCTGCGTCACGGCTGGCCCAGTTGCCGGCAAGAGAGCTCGCTCGCTGAGGAGATCCCCCTTCCACATGCAAGCGAAAGGTGGTGTCGGTTGTCATGGGTGTTGACATTTGACAGATGAAATTTTCCACCGCGGCCGAAATTCAAGCCGGTCTGACCGCGATGATACCGATCGGCGCAAGGTACCTTAAGATCTCATTTCGGATAAACACTTCCATAGTGCCGAACGCCGACACGCGGATCCTCGAATCCTTGCTTGTCGTCTGCGATGACACTGACTCCCAAGTCCCTACTCACTACTCAGACGCTCTGGCGGGCGCTCAGACAGCACCCCAGAAGAAGAGCATGTTCATCTACTGCTGATTTGATGTGTATATGAAGAGAGCTTCGGAAGGACGAGCGTCGAATGTAGATCTCGGACATAGCGAGAAATTAGCGAGAGGGAGAGAGAGAAGAAGAAGAGAGGAAGAGATCGTTCCTCGAGGGATCCCCCGGAGATAGGATGGGCGATCCTTCACGCAGCCGCAGGGTTGATCCTCGGAAGCGGTAGCGGCGTAAGCAGCGCCTGGGCCCGCTCCTCCGCCTCCCCCAACAAGCGCTGAAATCGACTCATCTGCTCCCGCGCATACGCACCAGGCGTGATCCCACTCCCCGCCGTATACCTGCCCGAATCCGTCCCACTCCCACTCCCACTTCCACCTCCTCCGCCGCCAGATGCACTCCCAAAGGAACCGACAGCGAGAGAAGCAGCAAGAACATCATCAACCTTCCCACTCCCGTCGTCCATCAGCAAATCATCCTTCTCGGGATCCCGACCTTCCCACTTGGCAATCCACGCCCGCGACCTCCGAGCCGCGACGATCTCTTCTTTCCATCCGTCCAGCAAGAGTCGGAGTCCACGCAATCGACGTTCGGCCGAAGAGATTGTCGCCCGATGGACTTGGGCCGTCTCGTGTAAGGAGGAGAGGGAGTGTATGAGGAGTGTACTGCTCGTTCGGAGGGAGGGGAGGGTGGAGGGTGTCGTCTTGTTGCCTGCCGAGACGGATGCGAGAGAGACATCACCTACTCCCGCTGTTGATGAGGAAGAAGTTTCCCTTCCACCTCGATTACCTCCGCGTCGATTGGCCCCGTGGTAGGTAGGGTCGTCCCATCCAGGACCCAACTCATCCTCACCCGCTCCTTCTTCCAGCAGATCCTCTGACCGATCACCCACATCACCCGAAAAGCTTTGATTATAAGCACCCTCATTATCGCTCGCCTCACCATCATCCTGAGCCATCCCGTCCCCGCCCTCTTCCACGTCGATGTCCGTTGCGCTTCTCTGGAGCATACTGGCGAGTGTCGTGGTGACTTCGGACGAGAAGGGTTCTGAGCTGATCCGGGGTACGACCTGAGGCGGTGGTTTCTCAGTTTCTGTGCTGGCTGTGCTGTCCTGCCGTCTTCGTAGCCGTGTCCCTGAGCCTCCTCCCCACGTTTGCGTCTGTCCAACCTCGACAGAATCCGTTGATTCATCTCCGAGCTGATGAGCGCCTTCCTCATCCGCCTCATCAGCCTCGGCGTCCAATCGCTCATCAGCTTCCGCGAGCTTGGCGAGGAAGTCAGGATCGGTTGCTTCGGCGCGGGCCATGTGTCGATCTACCTCGCGCAAGTCTCGAACTTGTTGTTCTCGTTGGGCGGCCGTTTCGCGTAAGCTGCGTAGGAGGGCAGCTGCGTATCCTTCCAATCGGGCGGTGTCGTCTGCGCTTCCTGCAGTAGGCACAGTATTGCTACTGATATTGGTCACGGTCGTCGAGGAAGGTAAGCCGGTGTTCGCTGATGAGCTGCTGTCTGTGTTGGTGAGCTTCCGCAGTCGAGCGAGAAAAGCTTCGGTAGAGCTGAGCACGTCCGATAACGCTGAGCAAGTCTGTTCGGTCGTGTTATCGAGTTGAGCTTCTGCTGAGCCGGGCGTGGCAGATGGGTCGGAGAGCGGGTCTGCTTCTTGGACATAGGTCGCCCCACCGCTCGGACCTCGACTCTTGGCGGAATGGCCGTCGAGGAGATCCGCCTCTGCTTCGAGCGCATCAAGCTGATCATCCCCCGCATCCGACTGGCCCGCATTTGAATGTCCCGCAGTCGCAGCCGATGATTTGGCAGTGGAGCGTTTGGAGCGTCGTGAGCTGCCTGCGAGATCAGCTAGTTCGTCTCCGAGAGAGTCGCCGAGGGAGTCGTGCGCGTCGTGTTCGTGTGCGAGTGGTGCGGCTGTGTCGAATTGCTGATCGTCGTCGTCGTCGTCATCGGAGAGGTACTGCTGCTGGCGACGAGCTGCGGCGCGACGTTTTGATCTTCCACCGCCTCCAAATGCGCCTGAGAGTTCGTCTGCGAGAGACATGATTCCAGCGTGTGTGTATATGTAGAAGGATGAGGATGAGGTGGAGATGAGAGGTTGTGCGCAAGAAGGCGGAGCGCTGTGTTGGTCTCCGATGTTGAGACTCCCAGACGCTGCTACTTCTCGAAGACTTCGAGTCTCATACGTCTCACGCCCTTCTCAACTTTTTTTTTTTCTGTCTGAGTGAAGGTTCTTCTCTCCCACCACCACCTTCTAATTCTTTTGACGACCCAAGATGAGCTTCGAAGACGAGGGCGAGTCGCGGAAGAGGAAACGCGGCTTCAACTCGCGCTCAAGAGATGCACGCGCTCTCAAACGCAGCACCATCGACCAACACATCGCAGACCTCGACCGACGCACTGCTGAATTCACTACCACTCAGGAGAGAAGACCACCCAACAAGAAGCAGAAACAACAACAACAACAACAGTCAGAAGAACAGGAGTCCAGCAGATTCATCTCACACTTCAAACAACTCCCACTCTCCAATCCAACCGCTCAGGGTCTTCGCACAGCTTCCTACACATCATGCACTCCCATCCAGGCACGAGCCATCCCACTCGCCCTCGCTGGCAAAGATGTCCTAGCAGCAGCACCAACAGGTTCAGGCAAGACACTCGCCTTCCTCATTCCCATCCTCGACATCCTCTTCCGCAAAAAATGGGGCCCAGCTGATGGTCTTGGAGCACTCATCATCAGCCCAACAAGAGAACTCGCCATTCAGATCTTCAGCGTCTTGCGCAAGATTGGCTCTTCACACACCTTCTCTGCCGGTCTTGTCATTGGCGGAAAAGATTTACAGACGGAGCAAGAACGTTTGGCGCGAATCAACATCCTCGTAGCTACGCCTGGGCGACTACTGCAGCATATGGACCAAACCGTCGATTTCGACACTTCCAATGTCCAGATGCTCGTCCTCGACGAAGCGGACCGAATCCTCGATATGGGCTTCGCACCCACCCTCAACGCCATCGTCGAAAACCTCCCCAAGAAGCGCCAAACACTCCTCTTCAGCGCCACCCAGACCCGACGCGTCAAGGATCTCGCCCGACTCTCCCTTGTCGAGCCAGAATACGTCGCAGTCAGTAATGCACCTGCGGACCCTTCCGATCCGACTTCGACCCGGGCCACGACGACGACGGGTGAAGACGATGCTACCTCGGGTGCCAACTCACTCCCTGCCAACCTATCCCAAAACTATATGGTCGTCCCCCTCCCTTCCAAACTCTCCACCCTCTTCTCCTTCCTCCGCACCCACACGCAATCCAAGACGATCGTCTTCCTCTCTTCCTGCCGTCAAGTCCAATTCGCTCACTCAACCTTTTGCAAACTCCGCCCGGGTCTTTCTCTCCTGTGTCTGCACGGCAAGCAGAAGCAGGCGAAGCGCTTGCAGATCTTTGAAGAGTTCAGGAAGAACAGACATGCGGTTCTGTTTGCTACCGATATTGCGGCTAGGGGCTTGGACTTTCCTGCTGTCGATTGGGTCATTCAGCTCGATGCACCCGAGGATGCGGCTACCTATGTTCATCGGGTCGGACGCACGGCACGCTACCAGTCAAAGGGAAACGCTCTCCTCTTCCTCTGCCCCTCCGAAGAAGAAGGCATGCTGGCCACCCTCAACGCCAAGGGAATCACACCCACCAAGATCAAACCCAAGGAGAGCAAACTCCAATCGATCGATAACCAGCTCCAGTCCTACTGTTTCCAAGAGACAGAACTCAAGTACCTCGCCCAGAAGGCATTCGTGTCCTATGTGCGCTCGATCCATCTGCAGAAGGAAAAGGCCACTTTCGATGTGCTCGCCTATCCCTTGGAGGAGTATGCGGCTTCGTTGGGGTTGCCGGGTGCGCCCAAGGTCAAGTTTATCAAGGAGGCCAAGAAGGCGAGGGAGAAGGCGGCCAGGAAGGCTGGGAAGGAGGCTGAAGCTGCTTCTGCTGCTGCAGTTGCTGAGAACGAGGATGAGGATGAAGAGGAAGAAGTTGGCAAGGATGGTAAAGTTCGGACGAAGTATGATCGGATGTTCGGTCGGAAAAACCAAGGTGTGCTCAGTGAGCACTACGCCAAGCTCGTCGCGGAGGATGCGGAGAGCAGTGACTCTGGCTCGGACGACGGCGAGGACGACGACCACGACGAAGCCATGGCTGAGGATGGCTTTGGACAAGAGGCTGATCTCCTGGAAGGCGTGCCTTCTGGCTCTCGGTCGGGTATTCTCGCTCATGATGATGATGATGACGAAGATGACGAGAATGACTTCCTCACTCTCAAGCGGGCCGATCATGCCCTTTCGGATGACGAGGACGGCGAACCTACCTTTGCATCTTCGGTTCTTCAACGCGATGGGACGGCCGGCACGACCTCAGCCGATAAGCAAGCTCTCGCACGAGCCCATCTACCCCTAGCCGAAGCCCATCTCTCCAAGCGCAAACTGCTTCAGGGAACGTCCAAGAAGGCCATGGCAGCCGCTGGCATGCGAGGCATGGGCGACAAGCTCATCTTTGACGACGATGGAGTTCCGCGCTCTGCGTACGCGATCACCTCGGAGGACACCTTCTTGCGGGATGTCGGTGGGGTCGAGGGTGGGATGGCGGGTGAGATTCGGAAGTTTGAGGAGGAGGAGAGGGAGAGGTTGCGGGAGAGGGATGTGGAGGATAAGGAGAGGGCGAGGGAGAAGAGGCGGGAGAAGAAGAGGAGGGAGAAGGAGAGGGCTCGGAAGGAGGAGGAGGGTGAGGGTGAGTCTGATGGTGGGGAAGAAGGAGGGAAGGGTGAGGTTGTGTTTGAGGCGCCGGAGGATTTGCGGGAGGATGGGTATGAGACTCCTGACTTTGACTTGGACGAGGAGGATGATGATGAGGATGGGAGTGATGATGACGATGACGATGACGAGGTGGAAGAAGAGCCCATCGTGCGGAAGTCGGCAGGTGGCAAGAAGGCGCTCAGCAAGAAGAAGCAAGGCCCCAAGTCTGGTGCTGCTCAACTCCCCACATCGACGCTTACCGACGAAGAGCTCGCGCTCCGACTCCTCTCAGGCGGTGTCTAGGTCAATCCCATTTTTTCCAACTATAATCTGTGAGTGTCACTCTCCCCCTTGCGACCAACATCCTCCTCCCCCACCCTCTCTCCCCCGGTGTTTCGCCCTTAACATGATGGTACTTTTAGGTAATTTGCGACATAAACCCATCCGTCCGCTCTGCCACTTTCAAGGGCTCACTTTCGCCGGTGGGCCTGGTAGAGGGGACTTGATGAAAAACTTTCTAATGTCTGACTCTTTTTGCGAACCCGGTTTTTCCTCCCCCCCCTTCTCCCACTGCTTGGTCTTTCAAGTTCTTGTTTTGCTGGTTTGCTGATCCACCTTGGCGTTGATTCTTTGGCCCAGTTTCCATGTACTCCGTCACTTCTTACACAAGTCCTTCGCCGGCTTCACAACCTCCTCCTGTCATACACATCGCGCGTTACTCATGCTGTCATCAATCTTGTACTTTCTTCACCCAGTCAATGCCATTCTAGAGGCTTCAAGCCCACGTCTCAGTTGAGTCACATTCATCTAGGCAAAAAGGGTTGCACATTAACTTGCAGAGGTGAAAGGACGAACAGAGAAGAAGAGACTTGATCGCAACTACTACTCTTCCATAGCAGCGACCTCCGCCTTCGCCTCCATAGCAGCGACTTCCGCCTGCGCCTTCGCCAACGCCGCACGCGCCTCCTCCGAAGCCGGCTCGTCATCCTCATCATCCTCACTCCAATCCTCATCAACCAACTTGACGAGCCCGTCCGTTCTGCCTTCCTTCTTCGCCACGGCGGCCATCTTGGCCGCGTCGACGTGTTTGGCGAGACGGTCGTGGAACGTCTTGCGGACGCCTGGGTTTGAGAGCGGGTCGAAGATGCGGAGGACGCCTTGGGAGCCTCCGGCTGCGAAGGTGAGGGGCGTGTCTGGGGAGAAGGCGACGGTGAAGACTTTGCCCTGCGGAAGGACAACCAGTCGATGTCAGTAGGTGCTAACAGGGAAAGCGGGAAGGAGGTCAAATACACACCGCATCTAAGTCCCTCCCCAAAGTCAAACTGATACTCGTAGGCTTCGCCCGAGTCCCATCCTCCATCCCCTCCATATTCCACAACTTGACCCGCCTGTCCATCCCGCCCGTGACCATGCAGCCAGGGATGTGCGGACTGATGTCGAGACTCGTACATCCGCCGTCGTGGGCGGCCAAGGTGAAGATCGAGGGAGTCTCTGCTTTGGGCTTGGAGGTCGGTAGCGTTCTTGCGTCGAAGGCTTGGACGATGCCGTTCTCGAGGGAGACCTGGTAAGAAAACACACAAGACGTCCCAAAGTTCATATTCATTGTCCGCACCATCAAGGGGAAAGGGAAAGGCAAGATACTCACGTAAAACTCATTCTCCCGCCAAGGATTCCATCTGATGGATTCGACGTCCGCCCCGACCCGCGCACACACAGCCGAATCAGGCGCCCGACTGTCCAACACTTTCAACGTCCGATCATACCCACCGGTAAGAAGCACACTCGCCAATCCCGCCGAGCCAAGCCCACCATTCAGAGCCGACCCCGAGGTATTCCAAGCGACACATTGGACCTTGTCGTCGTGTAAGTTGAAGGAGCGGATCGCTTCTGAGAAAGTCATCCCGCCGGTGGGGGAGGTGGTTGGTGCGCGGGAGAGGTCCCAGAGTTTTACGGTGTGGTCTGCTGAGGCTGATGCGAGCAGGTTGCGTGCGACGCGGTTCCAGGAGAGGGAGAGGACTGCGTCGACGTGGTGAGTTGCGTTGGGAACTCTTGGTTGGCTCTGTTTTCGCTCTGTGAGTGAGTAGTGAAGCGTCAGCTGCCTGCTCCTAAGGCAAAAAAAGTGAAGGTACCAGAACTCACTCTTCTTTCCTGTCCCGAGCGGCGCGCTCAGATTTTGGGTGAGATCTTTTCGGCCCAAGATGGCGTCGGGAAAGAGACCCTCGACGACATTCATGTCCCAGATCTCGATCTCGGGGTCCATGGTTCCCGCAGCAATGAAGCTACCCACAGCGCCTGCCATCTTCCTCTTCGGGTCTTCTGAGTTCTGGTCGGCGGGAGTGGAGGATGTGGTCTGTGGTCCGGCGGGTGTGAAGTCGAGCCATTCGAGACAGAGTGGGAAGGAAGGTAGGAGCAAGTCGTGGTGAACGAAGAGACTCTCGTCTGATTCTGCGTAGAGATATGCTTCGAGCTGTGAGATATCGTCCTCTGTCTTTGCGCAGATGACGAGGTTGTCCTCTGGGAGTACTTCGAGTTCTTCGCGTTCTTCTTCGTCGTCTTCTGCGGCTGCGTCTGCTCCCTTGAGGGTGATGTAGGGGTCTTCGTCGTTGTTCTGGAAGTAGGCGAGGCCCTTGAGGTTGCTGAAAGGGCCGAGGGAGATGGGATTGCTCTGTTCGTCGTCGTAGCTGTCGAGGTTGTACTTGCTGAGATCGTTGGGATCTTCTGGCTTTGCTGCTGCTGCTGCTGCAGCGTTCTTCGCCTTCTTCGCCTTGGTCTTGTTGTCGGTATCATCCGCGTCGTCTTCAACATCGTCCATCTCCGCATCGCCCTCCTCCTCCTCCTCCTCGTCGTCGTCATCCTGGTCGTCCTCCCAGTCATCGCCTTCGCCGTCCCCACCGGCTGCGAGCTTCTGTGCGTGTTCTAGCTGAGCGCGTGCTTCCTCGAGATGGAGGCCGGTGTATGCGCTGACCCGCTCGAGCTCGGAGTCGTCCACATTGTACTTTGCTGGGTTGCGTGCGCTCCTTCCGCGAGCAATCCACACTGCGCTCGAGATCATCTTGTCCGCTGTCGTTGTTGGGGTCGAGGTCGAGGTCGAGGTCGAGGTCGGGCAGCCAGAATTTTTTTCTGAGGTGGTAACGAAAAATAATTCACATTTAATATTTTTCAAGAAGTTCGCCGGAAATCACGGCATCCGATTTTACCACCAAAAATATTTTTTGCACACTAGCCTTTGCTTACGTAAGCCTGGCCCACATCCTCAACTTTTTTCACTTCCTTCCTTTCTTGATCTTGACGGCGAAGACCTCAACCTCGACAGCAACAGCAACAACAGCAAGAATGTCAGGCGCACTCATCCGCACGAAGAAGCCCAAGAACGCTCGCTCCAAGCGCGCACTCGAAAACAGGGAGCCCAAGGAACGCGAAAACCCAAAAACAGCGATCTTCGTACGCGCCTCCAGGACATCCGACACCGTCAACACCGCCCTCCGCGAACTCGGCGCGCTCAAGAAGCCAGAGGCCATCGCATTCAACAAGAAGAACTCCATCCTCCCCTTCGAAGACGATGCCTCCCTCTGCTTCTTCAGCCAGAAGAACGACGCATCTCTCCTCGTCATCGGCAGCTCACAGAAGAAGCGCAAGGACAACCTCATCTGGGTCAGGATGTTCGACTACCAGGTCCTCGACATCCTCGAGATGGGCATCAAGCAGTGCATCCCCATGAACGACCCCCTCTTCAAGGGCGTCACCAAGCCAGGCCTCGGTCTCAGGCCCCTCTTCCACTTCTCCGGCCCCCAGTTCACAGCAGAGTACCCAGACTCCTACGCGAGCGGAAACTCCTTCGACGACAACCCTCACGCACCCTACCAACATCTCAAGTCTCTCCTCCTCGACTTCTATCGCGGTCAGGAACTTCCCCCAGGCCCACTGCCGGGACAGGGTCAGATCGCTCTCACCGGTCTCCAACACGTCATCAGCGTCACAGCAGAGCCCTTCGACGGTACCTCCGCTTCCACCACCAACACCGCCGCCGCCGCCGCGACACAAGACCAGACTCTCGCCAACCTCTACGCCGCCGCAGCTGCCAACGGAGGCAACCCTCTCGGAGAAGCAAGCGCAGGAACCTCATACCAAGCCAACATTCAACCCGCCCACGGCGGCACAGTCCACTTCCGCGTCTACACCGTCGCCCTCCTCGCCTCAGGCACACGTCTACCCAGAGTACAACTCAACGAATGTGGTCCACGCTTCGTCTTCGATCTCCGTCGTCGTAAGCCCGCTCTACCAGACTTGCTCCGTGCCAGCTTGAAGCGGCCCAAGAACGCCTTGGAGAGGAACACCCAGGGCAAGCAGGGCACCAAGCGCAAGAATCTGGATACCGATGACATGGGTGATCTTGTAGGACAAATTCACGTCGGCAAGCAGGATCTTAGCAAGTTGCAGACCAGGAAGATGGTCGGTCTCAAGAAGAATCGCGATCCCAAGGACGAAGACGATGACGAGGACGACGATGAAGGGGATGACGACGATGATGAGATGGGTGAGGATGACGATGATGATGATGACGACGACGAGGAGGGGTTCGAAGACGTGGACGATGATGATGATGGCGAGGACGATGATGACGAAGAAGAAGAAGAAGAGGAAGTAGCCCCGGCACCCACTCGCAAGGTACAAAGAAGATGATCATCCAGCTCTACTCCCAGGGTTTCTCCAGCAATGGCAATTTCGCTCTCATCCTTTTCACATCTCTCCCCAAGATCCTCGGGTGCGTGATGCTACACAAGAGAATAAGTTCAAGCACAGCTTCAGAACGCAAGCGCAGGGGCAACCAAGTTGTTTTGAACGAAGGGGATAGAAACAGACGAAAGGACAGCCGCTGAAGAACCATAATCAGAAAGAACATCCCCCCCCCCAACCCAAATAAGTGACGTGTTGTGTGTATGCGGCAAGCCAGGAGAGTAATCGAGAAAAGTGTCTGGTATGAAGCCCTCGAAGATGTGGATGGGATAAAGGAGAGAGAGAGAAGAACAGAAGAAATAATAAGCTCGCAAAGAGAACCCCAATTCCCCAGTTGATTAAGTAGCAGAAAAGCAGACGGCGGTGAAAGTTGAAAGTCTTGTTGGAGTTGCAGAGTGTGGAACGGGCGTTTGGTTGAAGAAGAAAACTTTTTTTTCGGTAGTAATAAGCGGGTTTTCGTTCATCCCTTCTTGACTTGTTCTTGCTTGCAGCTGCGTTCGTGTTGTGTGTGTGGATCTGAGGAGGCGAATAATGCGGTTTCGTGATGTCCAATGGCTCGAGGTGTACCCCCCGGGGGCAGGGCAAGCAGTGTCAGGTCCCCCTCCCGTTCAGAGATCCATGACAGCCGAACAAGCCGCCAAGATCAGATCTGCCACTCCACCCAATGCGCCCCCAGGCAGACCTGACCTTCCTCTACTCCCTTTCGACAGCCCACCGCCAATCGCACCATCCTTAACCCCATCCCCATCTTCCTCCCCCTGCTGATGCTGCTGCTCCTCCGCCTCCGCAGCATCATAGAACCCGGGCAAACCCAACGCAGCCGCCCCACTCCCCAACCCAATCGCCTCCCAACCCTCAGGCACCAACTCAAGCGAGCGCGAGCGCGATCCATCACAGAAGGCCAACACGACCGGGAACGTGCCTGGTTCGGGTAAGTCCGCTGCCCAATCGATAGCCAAGGTCGACGAGGTCGTCGTCACCGAGGCGCCCGAGTCGGACCCTCGCGAATGGAAGGCGCCCCGATTTGGAGCGGGCAGATTGTGCGTACTGCCCGCTTCACTCGACAACGAAGGCGATTCCGCTTCTCCACCTCCGCTCGAAGCGAAAGCAGCACCCTGAACGTGCCTAGGCGACACATGCGAGCTCATATAGCCCTGTCCTCCCGCAGCCCAGGCCGAGGTAGCAGACAGCAAAGGCAACGAACCCGGCTGGAAATTCTTTCTCCGAGCTGAACCGGCCGACGCAGTCCTCGTGACCCCCATAGACGCACCCGAACCCGAACCAACAGGCACATCAGCCAAAACGAGCGCAGTCACCCTGAATGCCTCAGCAACGGACCGTCGCCGGCCGGGAAGTCGACACCGATCATGAGCGAAATGAGAAGAGTTCTTACTCATCGTCCCTATACCTCCTGATGCTGATGATGACGATGGAGGTGGTGAACTGACCGAGGGCGGAGAAGTAGGCGAGTAAGAAGATGACTCGTCATGTTGACGTGACCCCCCGATCCGCTTGAACCAATCCTTCGATCCTTCATTCCCAACACTACTCCCACCCCCGAGCGAGAAGCTGCCCGTCGACCCATCGTCGTGTGGATGGAGTAAAGCCCGGGCACCCGCAGCAGCCGCAAACTTGCGATACCACGACTGCGGCTGCGGCTGCGCATTCGCATGCGCATGAGCCGGAGGAAGATTCAGCGGAGGTGGGACCGTAGCTGTCGGAGTCAAGAGCGGGCTCATCGGTAACTCGAAATCATCCGGCATCATGCTCAACCCGGAAGATTGAGAAAAGGACTGCGGAAGACGCATGACGGATTGGAAGAGATGCTTCTGAGAAGAATGATTTGGGCCAGATGGATCGCCCTTCTCGTTCGTTGTCGTCCGCGTGAGCGTCGAGGATGGATCTTCCATCTCGGTATTGGCCGATGCGAACGGAACGAACGTGACGCGGACGTACCGCATCACAGGCCGGGGCGAGCTCTCGAGCTGAAAGAGCGGAAGAGGGATAATCATCGTCAAACTCCTCTTCGGAACCGCGTCCAAGCCGAGCAATTCAACGTGCGCGGGAGTAGGCGGATACCGCGTCGCGGACAGCATAGGTGAATTCGGTCCCGATCCTGCTGCGGAGCCCCCACCACCAGACTCGACGACCGCACCCGCAGTGCCTACTCCACCCCATGCAAATTGAGGAACGCTCGTCTGACGCGGATGAGGATTGGTAGAAGCTGATTCGAAACTGGCCGATTTGCCCAGACTAGGCCGTCGATTATCTCTTCCCGCACCCGCTCCGTCAGATTCTTGCCCAGTCGCAGCACCCGAGCCCGCGACCGTAGCCGTGGTCATGCCTGCCGAGGAGGTCTGAGCGCCGCCCATCCCATGCTGCATCCGTGGAGATGGATGAAGGGAAGGTGAGGATGAGGCTGAGGCCGAAACCGAAGCCGTTGCGCCCTTCATTGGGAAATAGGATACCGCCGAAGGGTCGATCTGCGTCCCCGCGCCTCCAGACACAGAAGCAGACGCGCCGCCCCCGTCACCCGACCCCCGCAAAGTAGGCTTCGACCGCACCCGCCTCAACAGATGTCCCGGCTGCGTCGCCTGCGAGCTCGACAAGTGCCCCGGCTGCACAACACTGTACGACGCCGAGCTGGCCATAATGGTACTATGCGACGACGGAGGCAGTCGCGTGATCGGTATCGACACCGACGCCGCAGTGGTCATCATCGACGACGCCACTCCATGCCCGACAGTCGACATCCCCATTCCCATCCCGACTCGCTCACCCATACCAACCACAGACCTGGTTCGCATCGCTCCTATTCCTCCGTGATCGACGCCCAAAGTCGACCCACCGGCGCCCGTGCCCGCAGGACCGCCCAACCCGAGCCCAACGACCGAGCTCGCACTTCGACTACTCGGTCCACTCGAGACAGACAACGAAGCCGAACCTCTCGCAGTCTGGTAGCCATGCTTCGTACTCCCGCTACCTGCAGAGAGCCTCGTCGACCCAGCACCGCCGGAGGAGGAGAAGTCCACAAAGGGATCGACCCATCCAAAGTCGGTTTCTCGTCTGCCTTCAGCAGGAAGGAAGCCACTACCTTTGTGACCTCCTCCTGAGTTGACACCGACCGTATGTGCTCGACCACCCATCAAGCCTGACGCCGCAGCTGTACCAGATTTAGAGCTGCGCTGGGCAGCTTTCGCCATCGCTCGATGCATATCCGGCGAAGCGAGCATAAACGCAGGATCCGGCGCGATGGGCAACTCCGCTCTGTCCTTCCGTCCCAGATCATGAGTAGAGGAAGAAGAAAGGAAAGCCTCGTACGTGTTCGCTCGTAAGAACCGAAGTTCAAAAACCGTCGTATCGTTGAAAGGCGTCGTGGCCGTCGCATGCGAATTCGCAGCCATCGCTCCACTTCCAGCACCCCCAGCACCACTACCACTATCCGACCCATGCGAAAAACCCAACTGACTCCCAGAAAGGTGTTCCCAAAAATTAGGATCCTTCGCCGCTAAACCCCCACTGCGCTGTAACGAGCTCACATGATGATCCGTCACCACGACCGTCCGCTCAGCATTACAAGCCGCCTGATGCTCGTCATCACACGCTTTCAACGCCTGAAGAGGGGCGACGATCCACTTCCTCGGATGTCCCACGAACCGGGCCACAGCCCACGTAATCGCCGCACTCGCCGCACAAAACTCGTCGGGCGAGGCAAATTTCAGAGAGGAAGGTGGGGCGTCCGGTCGGACGGGTCCAACGATACAGCCTTCCCAGTCGTCCGGGTTGCCCATGTTGATCGAGTGCATCCCCATCTCTTCGACAGAGAGGATGTCCAGTGTCTCCATAGGGTCCGCATTCCGCGCTCTGAGAGATGTAGGCCACGACATCCGCGCATCGACAGGTTGTTGTTGTGGTGGTACCATCAGATCACTATCCTCCTTCGAACCAACGCCGCCGCCGCCACCAAAGCCTGCAGACCCAGGTCCAAAAGAAGAACTATCGCCGGCCTGCGGACCTGTATTGGTTCGACTTCTCCGACCTTGACTGGCCGAGGAGGACGAGCTCTCCCAATCGACGGCCGATTTACCAGGAGCGATACCCAAACTCGCAAAGCCACCAAGCACCTGTTCCTGCTCCTGTTCGTACTCGTGCTCGTACCCTAGCTCCTCCCGCACATCACCACCACCATCGTCATCCTCGCCGTGCGCGCGTTGATTTTGATGATGAGGATCCCCGCGCAACGTTCCAGACGAAGAGAGGTTCTGCGAGCCAGACGAGGCAAAAGCTACATCGCCATCGCTAGGTCCCGCCGCCGACGTGACAGTAGAGCCAGACTGCTGCGAGCCCGTAGACTGTATCCTCCCCTGCGTCGACAATCCAGAATCATCAAGTCCGCCGATACCCAACAGCAGTCCACCCCGATCCTCCAACACGCCCGGGATGGGCGCCAATGAGGGGCCAGAGCCACCTACCCTGACTCCATACGATGACGAGGAAGAGGACGAAAGATCCACTTCGGCACCACCACCATCAGAAAGCGGTGGTGGTGGGGGTGGTAACGCCAGATTCGCCCTCCTCCGAGGCGACCTCCCGTCCAGCACAGCATCCGAGTCCAAAATCTCATGACAGTCCTCACATTCCATCCGAAGATGCGCGAAGAAGCTATCCTCGGTGTCAGGATAGTAATGTCCTGGTTCGATCCCTCCTGCTTCATCATTCTCGTCGTCGTCCCTGGCGGATCGTCCACGTGGGTATGAGTGGTGATGGTGATGATGATGGTGGTGATGATGGGAGTGGTGCGGTGGTGCGGAGGCAGGTGCTACTACTGCGGCATGTGAAGGTCCACCGGTGGGTTGAGCGAATCGAGAAAGTAACTTGCGTTCCCGACCTTCGCCCGCATTCCCCACCGTCTGCGCATGTCCCATCTCAGCACTGCTCCGTCCAGGCATGAAGTCGTCCCCTCCTCCCCTCCCAACAGCGAGGGAAGATATTGATGGACCAGCCATAGCCGCCGAAGAGCGAGGAGGCGATTGGGAGTAAGTCGAGGAATGGAATGCTGCACCAGGCATAGAAGCGTACGTGGGCGCCTGCCTATTCATCGCCAAGGACGCCGTTCCCGCTGACGGAGTCGAAGACGATCCACCACCGGGAAGTTCCGACCCTCGCAACCCAGAAAGAGCAGGAGCAAGCAATCCCCGATGATCCTTCTTCGACGACCCTTTATCTTTATCTTTATCCTTATCCTTCCGCAGTCGTACTGCAGATATCGACTGTGCCTTAAAAGACCGACTTGCGCGACTCAAGGAAGACTCCGTCCGGGGTTGCATACCTGGACTGGCGTATGATGGGTCGCCGAAGCCAGGCGAAGGTGGACCCTGCGGTCTTGATGAGGGCGAGGAAGAGGAGGAAGACATTCGACCTGCTTCGGTGGTGGTGCTGAGGAAGAGGTTGGTCTGTGATGAGGAGGAAGAGGAGGAAGGTGATTGGGAGGGTCCGCCGGCATTGTTGTTATGGGAGCTCGAAGCTGCCTCCAGCTTTTCCAACAGTCGGTTTCGCATCGCGAGCTGCTTCCGAAATCGGGCGGGTTCAGGGAGGAGAGCGTCAGGAATTATTATAACCCTGTCTGAAAGAGATGAGGGCTTGCTCAAATAGGCGAAGGGGATACTCACCTCGCTCAGATGAGGTTGTGCAGAGGCGAGATCTGAGGCGCGCGGCAGCTAACTATGTACGAGTAGGTTGGCCTGTAAGAAGAGAGATGGGAAGGGGGGGAGGCAAAGAGCAAGTCCAGGCGAAGTGTCAGTTTAATGTATCTGTGCAGGAAGTGAAGTGGAGAGCTTCCTCTTCGCTGATGAGCGATGAGATGAAGGGGCTGTTGCTGGCAAGGGGTCCTCATCACCGCAAGCGTGTGATTATTGCTCGTGCGGGTTGTCGAGAGCGCCGACTGAGGGTAGTGAAACAAAGGAACAGACACCCGCGCGCTCGGCCCCAACTTTGATCCTCCTCGGCCTCAGCACCACGACGGGACAGGGGCAGGATCATACTCACCTACTAGAAAAGAAAGGGAGAAAAGGGGAACACGACAACCACCCTCCCCAAATGAAGGGATGAGGATGAGAGTGCGACGAAAAGGGAGAAGGGTCGTTGTGCGCGTGTAGGGGTTTGGGATGGGTCGTTCTGGCCAGAGCGAAGGTTCCGTGACAAAGGATGCTCGTGCTGCTGCTGCTGGAAAGAAGAGATTTGGGCGAACGCGAACGTAACGAGGCGGAGAATCGCAAGGGGGCGAATGCTTTGGTTGCGAGCCCTATGTATGCTGGGCGGGAGGGTCCCGAAGGTGCCGCCTGTACTCGTATATGCCTGCCTGCAAGGAAATCGGGCCGAAAGGGCGAGAACCTGCTGCTACTTGTTGTTTGCGGTCGAATGTATGTACCGTACCTCTCTATGCACTGGGACAATAATGCATGCGTAGATGAGTAGTGTCGTAGTAAGTAAGTCGTGGTTAGCAGTGGTGGGGTGCCTGCATGCATGAATGTGCACAGGTACATACAGTGGGCAGACAAAGACGTAAGCCGCAGGAAGCAGCGGTAGGGCGGGGGGGGGCGGAGATGGAAGACCGCGGGGAGGAGGGCCGAGGGAGAGATGTATCAATGAATGCTGCGTGGGAACTGGGAACGCAAAAGGCAAAAGCCAGGTGGTGGTGAAAGTCAGCAAAACATGCTTGCAAAGAAGGCCAGGGGAGAAGTAAAACTCACGTTCAGCGCTGTGCCGTGTTGCGATGGTGTTCGTTGTGGGTGTCTCTCGTTGACGACTGGCGAAGTGAGGAGGAGGGAGGATGTTGATTCTCCGCCTATCTGGTTCTTGTCTCTCTCCGACAGCTGATCCGAAAGATGATAGCGCTGCTTGAGGAAAGGTGAGAGATGCTTCTGCGAGGGAGGGAGGGAGGGAGAAGGTGAAACTGATCCCTGTCCGCATTCACCTTCTTTCCAAGGTACGAGTGAGGCGAGACAAAGGGGAAGGAGAGAAGGTCTTTCCCATCCTTCTGTCAACAACAACCAACATCTCCCACTCACTCTCTCATACATACATTCCCAACTGCCTCAAAGTGTTTCTGCTCCTTCTACTTGGCTTCTCCCCATCTTCCCAGGTATGCAAAAGAGAACTTCCACCAGGTTTCCAGCAGCGAAGATAAGTGCGACCCAACAGAGCAACTGGAAATGCGTGTGTATGATAGATAGATGTTCAGGAATCAAAGTAGTGTTGAAAAACGAAGCCCCAATGTCTTGCGTGTGTATGTATATGCTGTCCAACATCCATCCACCTCGCCTCCCCCTGGCCCATCATCGCCGTGTCAACGACCCTCACAACGACATCCCAACCTCATCATCATCCACCCCACCACTCTCCACAAACGCCCCAATATCACGAACCGCCCTCCGCGCAGCATCAAGCATGTCCTTCAACTCCTGCGAATCACCCTCCGCCTTCACACCCAGCACAATCCCATCATCATCCTTCTCCTTCTCCCCAATAACAACCTCCTCCTTCTCCTCCTCCTCCTGATGATCCCCGCGAATCCGAGCATCCTGCTGCGCCGTCATAGCCCTCTTGATCAAGAACCCCTGCAACTGCGCCATCGATAATGTCCGTTCCGGAATCTGCGCCGCAAACTCCTTCCCCAACTGTACCAACTCCCGATGGAAAATCTCATCCTCCAAATCCGCATTCGTAGGAATCCCCACCACTCCTCCCCCAGTAGTCGTCTTCTTCGCCAACCCCCCATCCTCCTCCAAAACTTCCGAAGGATGATGAAGCTTCGTCTCCTCCCACGCCCTCCGAGCCTCAATCAACGCCTCATCCAACTCCTGCGCACTCAACGTGGTGAAAATCCTCAAAAACAGGCCCTTCGCCTGCCGACGACTCGCATTCCGGTACTGAACCCTCACATCGATCCGCCCGGGACGGATGAGAGCAGGATCAAGTCGCTCGATGTGGTTCGTCGTCGCGAACACGATCCGGTTCTCGCTCGAGGCCGCGCCGTCGAGTAGCTGGAGTAAGGCCGAGAAGGTGACGCGGTTCTCCTGTCCAACCGTTGACGAAGATGACGTTCCTGGCGCGGCGGAAGGAGGAGCAGCCGGTCCTTGACCTTGGATTGACTTCGCAGTAGACTCCTCCTCCTTCCCACCCCCTCCTCCTCCTCCCACCTTCGTCCGTCCCGTAAAGGCCGCATCGATATCCTCCAACAACAAGATACAAGGCGTCTCGCAATTATTCGCCAACTCCAACAACAACCTCTCATCCATCCCCTTCTGCGCCAAACTGACCGAATACAGATTCAAGTTCAACTCGCCCGCAATAGCCACAATGCTCGACGTCTTCCCCGATCCGGGAGGGCCGTAGAGCAGATAGCCCCGTCGATGGGGTACCCCTCGTTGGGCGTAGAACTGCCTCATCCGACGGGACAGGAACGACCGAATATCCTGGAGGAGCGCTTCCTGCGTCCGACCCTCGAGTAAGACCGAGCTGAAGAGTCGCTTAGGACGCGTCGTGACCAGATCCCATTCGCGCTCGATTGGGTCGGAGACGTAGACCCTCGTCTTGGAGGTATGTTCCCGCGCATGTACGAAGCGCGCATGTTTGAGCAATGCCTCGAGTGGGAAACGCGAGCGAGAGACCGTCGAGATCTGGGAAACCATCGTATCGCTCGAATACACCGTCCGGGCTGTCTCCTTGTGGGACTCCAGCCAGGCGTAGGTGATGGCGTGTGGAGTGAAGGGGATCACGCGCATCACAGCTAATCGAAGTCTCCTCACGAACCTGCCCATCTTGCCCCCGTTCCGATTCCGAAGCTTGAGCGCATCCAGGAAGCCAGGGTAGATCCGTCCCGTCCGAGCATTGAGGAAGAACCCGAGTGAACATTCTTGAGGAAGTCCCAAGATCAGAGGAACCTCCTGCCCCCTCGCGATCGCCTCATCCTCACCCACCGAATGCGACTCCACAGTAAAAGTATTCAACCGTTTACCCAAGTCGACTTTCCGGAAGAGATGTTCGATCCAGTACCAACTTGGCCCAGCGTGGTCCCTGCTGAGTTCGACCGTGGTGACGAAGAAGCGGCGGAAGAGGACGGAGGCGTTATCGTACAGCGAACGAGCGTAGGCGATTAGGAAGCCGAGGACGAGGAGGCGGATGGAGGAAGTTAGGTTTTTGCCGCTTGCGCCGCCGCTCATACCGCCTAGGAGGGAGAGCACGGTCTGGGCGATCCCGCCGATGGGGGAGGAGGTAGCTAGAGCCTGTACGACTGCGCTAGGGTCTGCTGCTGAGCCCTCTTCTTCTCCTTCTGCTCCAGACGAGGGCTTGCCGGAGGGGAGGGTGCCTGAGGCGGATGCTGCTGCTGCGTTGCCGATGCTTGAGAGTGCGAGGCCTGCGAGTGGATTGGCGAGGGAGGCTACGTAGCCCCATCGTTGAGCTAGCTGTTGGATGACGGCTGCTGTGTTTGGTTCATTTGATGGAGAGGAAGTGGGAGGAGATGATGGTCCGGGCGTTTTGGTATCGTTGCTGTCCGACATTGGGTGTGAAAAGCTGTGTGCAAGTTGTGGAGCAAGAGATGGGGTATTGGTGCAGCTTGTGAGGTGATGCGCGGGTGCTGAGAAATATTGAAGAGAAGATGGAGAAAGGAGAAGAAAGTGAGATGCGCATTCGCTCTTGTTTTTAGGTTGCTTTGCGCAGTGGCCAGAAGAAGAGACCTGTGAGGCGGTGGATGACTCACTTACCGCGTATAGAACAGCGCCTTTTTGGGGAGTGAGAGATGAATAGAAAGTGAGTCAGGGGCAAGGTGACTCGTGGCTTGGGGATTGCTGCAGGAACACTGTGCGTTGAGCTGCAGTTGGTGGTTGGTTTGGTGGAACTGCGCATGTCGAGTATCGAGTCAGAGCGAGTGATTTCACCAAAAGGATGACGATGACGACTTCAAAGCAGATCACGTGATTCATATTTCTGAGCGTCACCCTTTTGGTCAAGTGCATTGCCCTCCAGCTGGAAGACGACGACCCCAGCCACACACAGAACCATCCCCCAGTCATGGACAAAGCAAGCGCAGGACCATCATCACCCACACCCTCAGCACCAGGCGCAGGAGCAGGCCCACTCCCCTTCCGCTCCACAACCTCCGCCCCCTTCCGAACAGACGTAGTCCGCCGCACAGCACTCTCCACAGCAACCCTCCTCCGCACCTCCAACAAACAAAGCAGCGCCGGCGCACATGGTCCAGGCGGTCTCTCTTCCTCCGTCACTGGTCTACTCCGAGCTCAGGAGGACGATGACGAGGAAGATGAGGATGGGGTGGGAGCGGCGAAGTTGAGTGAGACGCAGTTGGCCAAGTTGGAAGAGGGTGTGAATGTCAAGATTGATGGGGAGATACAGATCCTTTTGGATGGATTTCGGCAGATCGTTGGGTTGGCCATGGTAAGTTCTTGTTTCTCTATTGCTCATCCTGTCCTTATGGTACTCAAAGCGCTTTTTGGGGGAATGACAGATCCGGGATAAGGATCGATATCTCCTCGCGCAGGAATCGTACCAAGCCGAAATGAGAGCACACAACATGGTCCGAGCAGCCCAGTCTCTCACCCTGCTCTCCGCCTCCCTCAAACTGTCTCTCATCCTCAGTCTCGAATCCGGACAAGGAGGCGACGAGGATGAGTCCTCCCCAAACAACGGCGCGCATCCAGAAGGAAGACCACAGAGTGCGAAGGAGCTCATTGAGGATACGGAGAGGTTACGGAGCAGATGCGCGGAGCTCCTGGGCAATTTGGGTGTTGGATTGGGTCATGCGCCGCGCAGTGTGCCAGAGCCAGAGCTACAAGCTCAACAGACGGAGACAGTCGCAAACCCAGCAGAACCAAGCAATGCAGATCCAATTACATGAATCGAAAAGAAAGAACAATTTTCACTCCTCCTTCTCCCTTCTCCCACGCTCGACCCGTCGGACTGTGGACACGACGCGGTTGACCTGTACCATGACGAGCAGACTCGCCAGGACCACGACGCCAAAAGTGAGAGCTTGCAAGAGAGGACCGAGGGAAGCATCGCCGCGGGGGAGTCGAAGGACGAGGGGAGTCTGGTCTTGCTGGGTTGGGTTGGGTCGTAGGAATCGGAGGTAGTGTGGGTTGAAGGCTGGGAAGGGTGGGGTGAGGGATACGTGCGAGTACAGTGGCTGAGGAAGGAGTTGTGCCGGTTCTGCAAAGGGAGGCGACAAAAGTCAGTCTACATTTACTGCGAAGGGGCAACATGGGATAAAGAAAACGCACCGACAAAACTCCAGTCCTGCTTGAATGCTTCCTCCTGGGTCATATCGCCCTCGCAAGCCCAGAAGAGATCCGGCCGATCAACGAAGACATCGTCATACAACGCATGTGATCCATTAGGATGAACGATCTGATCCCTCAGCGCCTGCACGTCCACCCTTCCCGCACTCGACGCAACACCGCCTTTACCCACAGCCACAGGGGGCAAGTACCGCGCATGAACAGGGATCGAAACAACAGTCTCAGCTCTGGAGGAAGCTGCGGCTCCCGCTCCTTCTTCCAGATTGACCTTCTCGCCTTTCATGGCTTTGACGACTTTCTCCGCGAGCGCAGGATCTTCGCGAATGCCCCGTCGTTGGAGTTCGAGTAAGACGGCGATATGTTCCCGATTCAAGGCGCGGAGACTTGCTTCGAGATCTTGAATCTCTGTCTCTCCTTCGTCGGGGGTGGTGGAAGATACCTTGACGTCTTGACCATCGCTGTAGCCGAGGGCAGCAACAGCGGCTTTAACTTCGTCTGAGCGTTTCCGCTGTCGTTGTAACGTTCTGACGAAGCGGTCTGCGTTTCTGACTGCGCCCGTGCTGTCTGTGTACCCTACAGCTCGTTCGAGGTCAGGCTGACCGAGGTAGGTGATGTTCTTGATGATGGCAGGGTTGAGGAGGATCTTGTTTTGGAGTTGGAATGCGTATGGGTCGATGAAGAGTGCGGGGGGTAAGCGTTGGAGGAGGAAAGGGCGGCAGTGGGAGGGCAGGGAGAGGTGGCCTGCTGGGATGGTGACCTTGATGATTGGGTGCAGACTGGGCACATTCGCGAAGGCAGTAGACATCGACATTATTTCTTGCGAAGATGATGGACGTCCTCCCCCAGGATCTTCTTGACCTTCCAACCCCGCATACATCCCTCACTCTCCACATCATCACTTCCATCACCTTCACTCTTCCTCTGATCAAAGCTGCATAGACAATGCCACTCATCGTCAAGCTCAAGCGTCCCGGGCAAGGAGTACACGCTCTCCCAGGCGCACCACCCGCTCCAACCACTCCAACAACAGAGACCCTTCCCTCCTTATCCGCATCATCGATCATCACACACTCACACTCAGCAGACAGCTATCAGCAAGAGCAAGAGATAGCACTGGGAGAGCCAATCTCAGTCAAGTCAGAGCATTCTCCTGCCCCACTCACACCCGGACTCAATACAGAAGATCTCAAGAGTCCCATAGACACAGTGAGTAGTATCCTCACCTCCTTCAACCTGAAAACCGGCTAACTTATATCCTCCTTCACAGGCCATGCAAGACTCTACCCCAATCACAGAGCAATCCCCCGCCTTCTCTCAAGAACGAACACCCGCCGCCGCCGCCGCCGCCGCAGTGGACATCCTCATCGCCCCCTCCTGTCTCAAACACACCTACGTCCGCTCCCATCAAATCTCAGGCATCGTCGAAAGACCAGAACGTCTCCGAGCCGTCCTGCTCGGCATCGCAGGAACTATCGGACGCGTACTCACCAACCGCGACATCATTCCTGAGCTTCGGTCTGGGCTTGCTCCTCCTCAGAAAGAAGAAGAGGGAGGAGGGGACGATTTGGCGAGTGCGTTGGAAGGGATGAGTCTTTCGAAGATAAGGGGTGGGGATATTGCTGTGAATGTCTGGCTTTGTTCGAGGGCGTTGGACATTCAACCTCCTCATCCCGCCGTAGAGTTCGTCCATGCTCATCCAGGCGAAGAAGTCCTCAACCCGCTCCTTCCAGAATACGCAGCTGCACAGGGAATCACTTCGCTCGCCAATCTGACGCAAGGATCGGACGAGAAGGTGCTCATTACCACGAAGGAGGAAGGAGGGATTCCAGGACCGCCGGAAAGGCAGGATGGAGGAGTCACGTATGCAAGCTATCTGGCCGAACTCTGCCGTCTCGCACCGAACACTCCACCCGATCGAGGTTCTGACGATCCAGATCGGACCATGCCAGGTCCACACCCGCTCGAAGTTCCGAACGACTATCCACAAGGAGATCTCTACCTGCACGGACCTTCGAATGGAGGATCTCTGGATAGTGAAGGAGGAGGAGGATCGGATGAAGCGATCCGACATGCACTCGGTGCTTGTGCCGAGGCTGTAGATCGGGTCGTCCAAGCTACGACAACAACACAACTTCCAACAACCGAATCTCAACACCTCGCCTTCCTACCTTTACCCGAGGATGCATTCCAGTACGCTGCGATGCCCGCACCCGCTCCTGCTGGAGTGGCTCCCGCTCCAGTTCCCGCTCCGTCGAGGAGGAACTTCGTCTTGACTCGGCCGCCGGGTCATCATTGCAGTGGTAACCAGCCCGCTGGGTTCTGCTGGACTTCGAACGCCGTCGTTGCTGCGTCACATGCCTACATTCAGCATGGGATCGATCGAGTCGTCATCTTGGATATTGACCTGCATCATGGGAGTGAGTTGTCCCCTTTTTCCTTCTCTTGGAAAAACTACGCGCTGATGTCCCTTGTTTTTTTGGCAGATGGGACGCAGGCTCTCGTCTGGCGGATTAATAAGGAGACGGCGGAGGCGGATGCGTTGCGCGAGGAGCGTATTGCTGAGATTGAACGTGCCACAGCTATCTCACACAGTCCTAAGACGATCCGGCACGGCGGTCGAAAATCATATACGGCTCCTCACGACATCCATTCTACAGCCTTAAACTCGACGCTCGATCAGCACGAGGAGGAGACGAGTCAGCAACCTACAACGTCGGGAGGAGGTGGAGAGGCGAAGGTAGGAGGGGATGTGGGGCCCAGGGGACTCAAGATTTTCTATGGGAGTTTGCATGATATCGAGAGCTATCCGTGCGAAGAGGGAAACCCGGAGCTGGTTAGGGACGCGAGTACGTGTATAGAAGGTGCACATTCGCAGTGGATTTGGAATGGTGAGTTTTTTTCCTTTGTTCTTTTCTCTCTTCTGCATTGATCTGGTCCGGGGGCGAGGGATATGGATTGGCCGAATGATGGGTCGGTACTGGCTCTTTCGTTCTCTCCTTTGAGGATGGGGGGCCGGTACTGGCGCTTAATAATCAGTAAAAGGTCGGAGGCAGCGCTTTTCGAAGCGAGGCTGTTGATGACCACTCTAAAAACCTGAGGTCGTGTGGTGTGGGCGATGGTGGTGGGGGGAGTGTTTTTTTCATGCCCACACGCTTTTTGACAAAAGAACATGAACTGACACGATTCCTAAATACCGTCACAACAGTCCATCTAGATTCCTACGCCTCCGAAACCGAGTTCGACAACCTCTACACCCAAAAATACTCCATCCTCTTCCCCAAAGCCCGCCGCTTCCTCCAGCAAACCAACGCGGACCCATCCAAGACTCTCATCCTCCTCTCAACCGGCTTCGACGCCTGTACGCACGAGTACAGCTCGATGTCCCGCCATGGCCGGAGTGTACCTGTGTCCTTCTATTCGAATTTTGCTCGGGATGCTGTTGCGCTTGCGGAGGAAGGGGCTGGTGGGAAGGTCGTTGGTATTTTGGAAGGGGGGTATAGTGATCGGGCGCTGTGTTCGGGTGCGTTGGCCTTTGTGGGTGGTTTGGCTGGGTATACTCCTCCGCCGCCGTCTGAGTCGGGGGGAGGGTGTGCGGATTGGTGGGATCTAGATTCTTTGCTCAAGTTGGAGAAGGCTGCTAGTAAGAGTGGGAGTGGTGGTGCGGTCGTTGGTGGGGTGGGTACAAGTGCTGCGAATGGAACGCCTGTAGGGGTGTTGAGGAAGAAGGGTAAAGCTCTGAGTGCGGCGAATCCTGCGTGGTTGCAGAGTGCGATGGCTGTGTTTGGGGTTTTGGAGCGTGGAGCTGGGTTGCGTGGGGATGATCATGAGTTGGGGATGAGCCCTGCGAGTGGGAGGGTGTTGAGGGATCGGACGAAGGGGAGGGTGGTCAGTGGTAGTGCTATGTCGAGCCCTGCTGGATCGCCTGCGGTCAATCGAGTGGCTCACAAGATTCCGTGATGTCGATCATAGAGGGAAACTATGAATTTCCCACGGTCCCGACTTCCTCGGTCCTCTTCCCGACGCGTCACGACTTCACGATACCAACAAGAGTGACAAACATACACATACACATACCCCCGTCGATTCGACCGACTTCTCTACGTTTCCTTCCCTTCAATCTATCTCACTGTACTACCAGATTCCAGAATACGATCAAGACAAGAGACGAGACGTATTTTCCTCGTTCTTAGAGAAGTGCAGGGGTGTGACAAGTATAGTAGTGAACAAGTCCAGGATAAGAGATTCGATTGTCCGTAGTATGCTGTCTAGAGTAGAAGTGCTCCGAAGAGAGAAGCCATCGCGGTGAGTAGCACCGCCGTCCCTGCCCCACCAAAGCCGAGTCCTGCGCCGCCCTTCGCGATGGTCCCAGTCATGGATGGAGTGACTGTGATGAGCTGGGTGGCTGTGGGTGGTGCGGGGAGGACGACGATGGAAGTTGAGGTGACTGCGTCTGCTGTGGAAATTACAGGCGCGATAGGTGTTATCGAAGTGGTAGTTGTCGTCGATGTTGTGGTAGTAGTACTTGTCGTCGTGCTCTCCGTCGTAGTCGTAGTCGTAGCCATAGTCGAAGTCATACTCATCGCGACACTATTATCACCATCCATAACGCTGATCGTCCGATAGTAACTCGCCACGTCCGTCACACTGGCTGTGAGTGTTTCTCCGGCGTTGGGAGCGGGTAGACCGCTGAAGGACATAGTGCATTGGGCTCCTCTGGGTAATGGAACTCCTTCCTGGGAAGGACTTCCGAGAATGCATTGTTGGGAGAATGTGATCTGGAGTTGGCGATTTACGTAGCTTTGGTTGACTTGGGAAGGGGCGGCAGTCTTTATGCATTCCATTGCTATCAGTTCCTGTTCTGAGCTTCTCATGAAGGTGGGATGTAAACACTCACGACAGTAAGAGGAGCCCCACCGGGCAATCCACACGATCCATCCCGTTCCCCCGCTCGACAACCGAGCAGATAAGTCGTGGTCCTGTCCTCACTTCCAAGTATGGTTCCTGTGAGTTCTTTGTCGATTTGGCCTGCTGATGTTGGGGCGGGCGCTGCGGTTAATCCTTGGACGAAGATGAGGGGCAGTTGGATTTCTGAGGCCGTGCTTTGGGCTGCATTGGAGAGGAGGAGGAGGGTTCCTAGGGTGAGGAGATGGAGAATAGATTGGGAAAACATGGATTGTTGGTGCTGGGTGTGGGAGGAAAAGAAGCAAGTTAGCGATTGGAGGTCGAAGGAGGTGGTTTAGTTCTGCACGCCTTCTTACATTCGCTGTTCTTATACCTCCCCCCCTGCAAATCTCTTTCCACGGCGCACAGAACAAAGGGAAGCACGTATAAATTTTTCTCAGCGTTCTTGGACCGAGCGCAAGTCAGTCAAGAAGAGGCGGTGCTGCGATCCATGCAGCGCGGGAAGGAGGTGGGACTCGGAAATCTCCCTTGGCAGTTTCGGTCCCGTTCCAGACCGGCTATTGAGTCAAACTGCTGCAGAACGGGTAGCCCCCATTATTCGCAGTCATCGGCAAGTCATCCATGCGCAGGGCAGCATCGGGAGGACAGCATCGACAAGTATAAGTAAAGGACGTGCTTCTCTCCTTTCTGCTGCCCCCCCCTCAATCTGCAGAGAACATAGCGATGCTCAAGACGATCCAAAGCGCACCCGGCGCAGTCGTCTCCGCCACCTTCGGCACCATCCCAGCCGCAGGCCGCAAACTCCACTCGACCCTCATCTCCCTCTTCTCCCGTCTGAACCTCTTCAACGCCTACGGCCTCCTCACAAATTCCAACGCCTCCCTCCGTATCCTCCTCCTCGCTCTCCTCGCAACCCATGGACGAAGTCTGCTGAGCACCATCCAGTCCTTCGTCCAGGATCGGCTGGTGTTGCAGGTTCAGCTCAGCGAGAGGGAGGAGCCTTGGGAGTGGTTCCAGACTTTGTGGCAGGCGCATGAGATTGGGCGGGATTCGAGAAATTTCGCTGTGGCGCCGTTGAAGGAGGGTGAGAAGGAGCTGGTTGCGAGTGGAGCTGATGTGCCTCTTCGTACCATGCTCAGACAAAGTGAGTTGTTTCCCCTGCTCCTTTGCTTTCCTTGATGACTGAAAGTAGATGGCTGGTTCCTTGGAAATTTGCAGGCGGCTCGACCTCTTTCCTCTTCTCTCCCAAGACGTCGGAAATCTTCAGTACATGGAAAGACCTTCTGCGCGTCCCAGCCACCTACCGCTCTCCGCTCTCCCTCCCCTCCGCCCTGCACCCTTTCGAGATCGCCCTCCTCCGCCTCCTCCCCTTCACCTCCCACAGCGCAAATCTAGCCTGGCTCACCTTCGGCTCAACAATCATCTCCATGCGACCCACACCCGAAGTATTTGTCAATACGCTCACCTTAACCCGCTCCCGTGCGCCGCTCGAAGCCATCATCAAGAAGGCGAGGGGAGAATATATGCAGGAACAAGTTGGTTTTACGAAGGTCATGATGCCGGATTCGAGTCGGCAGAATTGGGAGACTGCTTTTACGAGGCCGAGGAGGTCGGCTGATAATGTTGTGTTGGAGGAGAAGAAGAAGAGGGCTCTCTTTGACGACGCGAGGGCTTTCTTTGATCCGGTTAATCAGACTTGGATGGCGCAGCGTGGGTTGCCTTATCGGAGGGGTTACATGCTGTGAGTTGGTCTTTGTGGAATCTCGTGCTTGGGAGCGGGAAGCTGACTCCAATCTTGCGAACGGCTGTTAGGTACGGGCCGCCAGGCAATGGCAAGACGTCGTCAGTCGTTGCGCTGGCAGGAGAGGTATGTCTTCTGATTTTTGGTCCGTGCCACAACGGCGTAGTTCCCGAGCCTGTTGCTGAATACCTGCTCTCTCCCTTGCGTTTTGCCCTCACTCAGCTGAAGATGGATGTAAGTGGCTTTGCATTCACCCGGATTCTGTTCGTAGAAAGGAGGACTGAAGAATGTGACCTATCCTACAGATTTACATGCTCAACTTGAACGACAAGGACATGGACGAGAGCGCGCTACTACGATTGACCCAGCAATGCTCGACTCCATGTCTGCTTCTGCTAGAAGATATTGATGCCGTGTACACCGGTCGACAGCGTGCGAGTGAAGGGGCTTCTGCGCCGACACCGGAGGGAGGCGATGTTTCGAATGGTGGAGAATCGACGCAGTTATCCTTCAGCAGTCTGTTGCAGGTTCTGGACGGCGCGGGGTCTTCTGAGAATCGATTGCTGATCATGACTACCAAGTGCGTACATTTACCAAGAGCAACCCATCTTCAGATCACTCATCGGATACTCTTTCTTTCTCCTTTCATCAGTCACCCGGAGCGCCTGGATCCAGCACTAATACGGCCAGGTCGGATCGACGTCAAAGTGTGCTTTGAGAATGCGAGCCGGTCGCAAGCGAGGGATCTATTCATCCGGATTTTCAGCGACTACGACGACTCGGACGATCTGAGCACTCGTCCTGAATCAGCAGGAAAATCTCAAGCCGAGCTCGCAGCTCAACAAGCAAGGGAAGAAGCAGCCGAACGAGCTCGATTCGGTGGACGGGCGGCGGCGCCCCTCTTACATTCGTCCCCTTCCTCCAAATCGTTACTCGACCACCGGACTTCCTCGATCAGTCCGGCACAGTTGAACCTGCTCGCGGACGAGTTTGCGAGGGAGGTACCTGATGATCGGTCGTTGTCGATGGCTACGCTGCAAGGGTTCTTGATTCGGCAGGCGTTGAGGGTTGATCAGTTTGGAGATTTGGGGGCTGCTGCTGAGGGTGCTTTGAGGAGGTTTCCGGCGTGGAGGGATCGGCAGCGGGCTTCGGCTTCGAGGGCTGGGGCTGGGACGGGGGCGGAGGTTGGGAATGGGGAGGCCGCTACGGATTTGGATTTGGAAGGGGTGGAGGAGGAGGAAGGGGCGTATGAGCTTTGAGAAGATGTTATTTTATTCGACGAGGGTGTTACGCCCTACCTCTCTGCAAACGGAACTTTGCTGTGCCACATCTTTAGCAACGGACACGGACGCAGACATGCATCGTCCATCTACTGGCGTATGGCACGGAGGGAAAGTTGAGCAGACCGACGGCCGGCGGAGAGTAAGGAAGGCGACAAAACTGAGCTTTTCTCATCTACTTTCCTCAGCCTTTTCTCAGATCGCTATTGTCAGAAGATGGAACGACTTGTGAGCATCATATGACGATGGAGAGATTTCCCAACTGGAGCATGCTGGTTATTCCTCAGCTCTAAGTTGGCCATATAAAAGAACCTAGCTGCGCTGGTTACCTCTCTTAACCACCTCGACCTCGACCTCAGCATCACGACGACACAGAGTTGATTTGCCCGGCCCAAGAAGATAAGAAAGCTCGCCCCGAAGTCTGCTTGCGGTTGCGGGTGTGGAAATTCAAAGACCTCGCCAACAACAACTTCCAACACGCCCCGCACTCTGCAGCACGCCTCCAAACTCCACCTGTGGTCATCATCCAAGTGAACATCTCACTCTCACCCTTCATCTCACTACTCTCTTTTCCCCTCTCCTCCTCCTCCTCCTCCTCCTTAGTCTCGCCCTCTTCTGAGTCCTTCGCAGCGGCACCCCTCATCTTGCAACCTCACATCGAGCGAAACAATACACTCATTCGCGGGGGGGAAAGCGCACAGGCAACCTGCAAATGACAGCACCCATCAACATCAATGCGTCTCGCGAGTCGCCGCCAATCAGCATCTCACTCAAGGACCGCGTCGTGCGCTCGCTCTCTCTCCGAAGGAATTATCGTGGCAAGGCAGCAGCAGCAGCGGCCGACAAGGACAAGGACAGAGATCTAGTAGGGGGGAACGTTCTCTCGTCCTCCCCTCCCATCGCTGCCATTCCGGAGCACACCCGGCATAGCACCGACAACAGACGACCTCAGAGCAGTGGAGGGTTCGGCGTTCGATCATTCGGCTTCGGGTCTTCCTTTGGCGGGAGCAACAGCAAGCCCTCGTCGCCTCTAGCGCAAGCGGCTTATACTTCCAACCCATTCGAGAACCTCACCACCAACAATAAGAGTGCCCATGTCAACTTCAGCCCGAGCTCGCATGATCTCACCGGTGCTCATCAGAAGCTGTCTTCATCTTCGGGAGGAAGTAGTGGAGCTCCGGCCTCGCGTTCGCTGGTTGTACCCATCTCGTCTACCTCGAACGCGCTCTCCTCGTCCCCCACCGCGAACAGCAAAAAACGACCAAGTCATTCCCATTCTCAGTCTCACTCCAACATCAGCCTTCTGTCTCGGTCTCTGTCGCGGAGCAGATATCTCGGAGGGTCAGGGAACAAGGAGCGCAAGGTGGAGCAGAAGGAGGAAAGTCAGCTTGCAGACGATTCGTACGTCGTCCTCTCGCCTTCAGCAAGTTCTCGATCTCCTCTTCATACGAATGGCGGTCGTGGTTCCGCTGCTGACCCGACAGGCAAAGCGGTCAAACCATCCCGGAGTCGCTCACCCACGCGCCAACAGAAGAATGCATACAGCTACGACTACGACCGCGACCGCGACCGCGACACTGAGTCTCTCATAGCTCAAAGACCCCTCCTCCGCTCGCGTTCCTTCGATTCGCTCGTACCCTCTCTTCTCAGCGACTACGGGCCCAACACCAGGATCCTCGTCCAATCTACCAAACGCGCAGAACCACTCGAACGACTCTCCGCACCACCTACCAAGAACGTCTTCTCGATTCAGAGAATGCCGTGGGGTGATGAGGACGAAGCTGGCCGGACGGACGGCGAGATCGGTGATGATCATCTGGAGAGGGAGATCCTGGACGAGGGCGAGGTGGGAAGAGGAGGGGACCCAAAAGTTGGGCGAGAACGTGCACAGACTGCTGATGGGCGATTGGGTCTTCTCAGAACGACACTTGCTGGTGGTGGGAATGGAGCAAGTGGTGGGGTGGCAACTTTCACCCAACAACAACCTCACTTCGACCTGGTAGAAGAATTAAGTTCACCAGTCATGCGACGTACTTCGTCCTCCTCTTCGACCTCCACCGCTTCGACGAACACATTACATCGACAGGGCTCACTCGCTCCCTCTTCGCCCGCTCGATCACCTGCGAACTCACCGGGAATGAACGCCACCCGTCTCACGGGCACCTTGTTGGGCACATCACCTTCTTCTTCCACGGCTGGGCGCTCGTTGAGGGAGCATTGGACGCGTGAGTTGGAGGGCAAGACCGGTCCGTTCATTGTCGTTGAACGCGGGTGGAAGAAGGGTATCTATACGTCTAGCGATGAAGCTGCTAGGCAAACACGAGATGTGAGCAGTATTCACCAGAGACGTCTCGTCTTCAATACCTTGCGAAACTGAACAATCGTGTTTAATTTCTCCCGTAACAGTTCCCCGGACCTAAATTCCAAACAGTAGAGACGGCAGCAAGCGCGATTGACATCATCGCAGCCCATCAACCTGTTACCCCTTCAGCAACCACAGCAGAAGGCTTGCTCGCTCGCAGTGGGAGCTTACGCAAGATGAACGTGGCGTCGTCCTATGGCGCTGCGGGTGCGCGGGCGAGTCGGTTCCTGGGTTTAGACGTGGCTGAGTCTACTGCGGAGGAGGAGGGTGTTGGTGGTGATACACAACCAGCTGTTCCGCCTGTGCCGGATAAGGAGAGTAGGAGGGGTGGGAATAGAGGTCAGGGTGGGTTGTCGTATGCTGCGAGACGGGCGGCGAGGCTACGTATGGAGGCGGAGGCGAAGGAAGGCGCGACTACTGGTGGTGGTGGTGGTGTAGGAGATGCTATGCTGGAGAATGTGCTCGAAGAGGATGGACGGCATCGGGGTGGTGGTAGTAATGGAGCCGGACACAAGAGGGACGGGAGTGGGGGTCATCACCAGTCACAGCAGATTCGGAGCCAGGAGTATGGACGAAGCTCGATGGATTCTAACACGGCGCGGGTGTTGTTCTCGCACGACCCGAACCGTCAGGAGCGGGAACGCGAACGAGAGCGCGAGAGGGAGAGGGACGTGCATCAACTCCCTCCTCCTCCGCGCCGGGTCAACCGCGATCGAACTCGGAGCGGAGGATTCAGTACGCTCCTTGCCTCTTCTCCTTCCACGTCTCGACGGTCTGGTGGTGGAGGAGGAGGAGGTCGGGAGGAATCGCAGAAGAGACCTGCGACGGCGAATCGGGCTGCCGAGCTGGAGTATGGTCTTCTGGGGAACCCGCCGGATCGGGAGAGGTTGGGCCGCGGGGGAGGTGGTCGGAGGGAGAGGGTGGTGGATAATGATGATGGTAGGGGGAGGAACGGAGAGGGTGCTGATGGGCCGGCGCCGAAGTTTGGGTATGCGTATGCTTCGGCTTTGGGAGCGAGTGTTACGGTTCAGCGGGCACATACCATCTCGGGCGCCCGTTGAGTGCAACTTTTCGACCTTTCTCTCACCGGCTCGAGGACGCGTTGGACGAGGTGGAGGAGGAGCGGAGCCTTCAGAATCGCGCGGGACGGTGAGACGCCGTCCCTCCGACTTCCTGGTCCCAAGCTCGATCACGACTTCGAATCTTCTCGGTAATTCTCCTCGCCGCGGAATTTGGGAAGGCGAACGAGGTACAAGATTCCCCCATGCCAACGATCGTGTACGAACTTCGACTCCGGGCAGCGAATCGGTATCCCCTCGCCCTTACCTCGACGATCTCGGCACTCAAGCACTCCAGTAACATTACAGCTTCTTCTCTTTATTTCGGCTCTCACTACTTCGATTTCTTCGCCTCCGCCTCGACACCCGTGGAGAAGCACAACGACAGCCACCATCACAGCAACCACAACCACATCATCATCATCATCATCAACAACATCATCCGTCGTCCATCGTATTGCTATCATTGTATTTCGTTTCTCGTCGCACAATCCAAAGACCATCTTCTCTCTAATTTGTCTCCAGCTTCATGTTTTTCAGTATGGGTTGAAATTTTGGAGGAAGCATATGAACAGGAGTGAAGATCTTGACGCGCAGCCTGAACGCCAGTCGTGCGAGAGGACGATGTCCGCCTTGGGTGAGAGCTTGGAGCCTTGCGATGTCGTATACGCGAGTGTGATAAACAAAGCCTGAATTGCTCTGGAGAAGAGAAAGCGCTTGATTCGTCAGCAAATGTTAGAATTCTCGGTATCTCAGTTCTCACCGGCGATTTCAGAAGCTCAAGCCGTACGCCCGTAGAAGACGCCTAAGACGTGTATCAGGAGCGCAATGGATCGCTAAGGAGCAGGTGCCGTGTCCGGTGTGTGGTTGTGGTTGTCAGGCAGGATCGCGGGCGAGTTCCGCTGATGAGTGGAGAATGTTTGTCTCGGCCGAGAGACCCCCGTCGTGAGGTCTGAGTTTGGTCCGGAAATCGCGGCAAAATTTCCGCATGTGTGTCGCGAACGAGGCGGAAATTGAGAAGCTTGCGTATGTGCTTGGACCATGGCTCAGCTATTCCTTGACCACGACCAATCCCCCATCGCAGAGCTCACAGAAGAATCATGCCAGTTCCATCAACAGATAGCAGCAGCAGTGCAAAGCAGCAGCAAGTGCCGGATCTGCACCGTCTCGCGCGCGAAGGTGAGCTCATGTCAGGAAATCAATACCTCCCCCTCAGCAGCGCTGATGTCTTTACCCTCCTCGCCCCTCTCCATTTCGTGAAACAAAGGTCAATACGGCCTTCTCACGCAGTACCTAAACACAACAGACGCCTCGCCCGAAGAGATCAAACGGCAGGTCAACACGCGCGATGCGGATCAGCGAACCGTCTTACATTGGATCCTGTCGGCCCCTGCGTCGGATGGTGGTGGGAACTCAGCGGGAAGCACGAGCGGGGCCAATGTGCTCAAGATGCTGATTCAGCTTGGAGCAGAGGTGGAGTCGAGGGATGAGAGTGGGTGAGTTTGTGTGCTTCTTTCAAGCTCGCTTCTGGCCTTGAAGACGGTTTATGTAGATTTCTGAACTTCTTTTCCCCTTGCGCTCACAGCTGGACACCGCTGATGTCGGCTGCTTCCGCCGGGTCGCTCGATTACGTGCGCTTTTTACTGGATAGGTGAGTCTGCAACTGCCAACAACATGTAGACGAAGAAACTTCGAGAGGCCCCCCATGTTCTGACTTTCAATCCCTCCCTCTCCCTCTCTCTCCGCCCGCCCCTTCCCACGACTCAGCGGCGCCTCCCCAACTGCCACGAACACCCGCGGCCTAACACCCTTACACTACGCAGCCTCCAAAGGCCACACCGACGTTGGACGTTGCCTACTCGAGTACGGAGCAGAGGTGAATGCGCGCGATGGAGCCAAGCAGACACCTTTACATCGAGCAGCGAGTGCGGGGAGGGATGCCTTTGTGAAAGTGTTGCTTCAGCCGCCGACGAGGTTGGATGGGGGCTCGCATGAGAAGACAAGGGTCAAGTGAGTTTTCCTTCTGGATTTTGTGGATCAGATGGAAAGGAACGCCCTCCCGACTGAGACTGATGGTATTTCTGAACACGCACACAGCCCACAGGACCGACTTCAGAACACACCGCTCCATCTCGCTATGGAATCCGGGCAAGGTTCCACTGCTGTCCTCCTGATCGAGGAAGGTGGCGCCGATCGGGAGCGGACCAACGAGGATGGCGTCGTTCCTGAGGAGGTCGACGGGCTAGGTGGGCAGGCACAGATGAGGGTGCGGAGCTTTGTACAGTCATCTTGTGGGCCGCGGTAAATCCGGTTTCGACGCTCTCTCACTCAACTCTCAATGCTGCAGCTCCTTTCTGTTACTCCAGACTGCCGAAAGTCCCGATCTATTCACGACTTGCCTCAATCGTGTACTTTCTGAATTTCCGGCAAAGCTTGAGTTCCCTCACAGTAGCGCACTCTTTTCTCCCCGTCTTCTGCCGCCCGAGTCCTTACCCACGGTAACGGAAAGGATCTTTAATGAACCTCAGAACGACCACGGGAAGAGGAAAGTGGAGCGAAATTCGAGACGGTGTTGTGAATTTTGAGAATCTGTTTCTTCGGTCGTATATAGGGTGGGTGTGACTGAAGGGAGGGGAAATGGACGCAAACAAAAGCTTCGGCAGGGGAACGAAACCCAGGATTATTCACTTCGGTTGCGAACGGGAACACGGAAACCCCCCCTTTCCCGCTCCCCCCAAAAGATGTTAGACCGTGCCAGGACCGGGAGGAGAGAAAAGAGGGAAGAGGTGTGGGCAGTAGGAGCGAAGAGTGTCTGACGATGATGGAGGACGATAATGTTTTGGGGTGGGCTTCGTTTTTCTCTTCTTCTAAGTGGATTGACGATGGTCCGAATCAATCTCCATGGACAGCTGGCGTTTTTGAGATGGACCACGAGCTGTGATTTTGAATATCTCCACCCGTCTAGTGTTCTGCGGGAGGGTTGTAGACGAGTTTCCTGTTCTTGAGGGGTGCCCACTTGAACCGCTTGACGTAGAGGGAGATGGCAGTGAGAGCAGACTGTGAAAGGCGAGAGAAAAACCAGGTCAGTTGAGGGTGCTTTGCAGTGCAGGACACGCTCTGAGCTGGGGTGGGAAAGGATACGCACAAGGATGATAACTGCCTGCAGACCCATCTTCTTGCGCTGGTCGTGCTCGGGCTCGGAGGTCCAGGAGAGGAATGTGACAACGTCCTTTGCCATCTGCGAGGTTGTCGCGGGAGTGCCGTCCTCGTACCTGCAATCAAAACCATGAAAGAAGTGAGTATACATGCGCGACTCGAATACAGAGACGAGAAGAATACTCACTCAACGAGACCATCGTAGAGGACACGGGCCATGGCGATCTTGACACCGGGGAAGTAAGGGTTGAAGTTCATTCCGTCGGCGACCTCAAGACCAGCTGGTGGGTCGCAGTAGCCGGTAAGAAGACTGTAGATGTAGTCGGCTCCACCGTGACGAGCCTTGACCATGAGACTCAAGTCCGGGGGCAAAGCACCGGCATTACCAGCACGAGCCTGCTCCTCGTTTGCATAAGGGGCGGGCATGTAGTCGGAGAGTTTGCCGGGACGCTGGAACATCTCTCCCTCGTCGTTGGGACCGTCCTGGACTTCGACCTCTTCGGCCATAGCCTTGACTTCGTCGACGGTGTGACTGACACCGACGAGGTTGCGCCATGCGATGCGGTCGAGACTGTGGCAGGAAGAGCAGACTTCACGGTACACTGTTGGAGGCGAAAAAAATCGCCGCGGGTAAGGGAGCGGGCCGGATGGGGATTTAAGAAGAAGGGGTTTAGCCAGATCACAGTGTGAAGCACAAAAGGCCGGAGGGAAAACGCGCACCTTGGTAACCGCGTCGAATGGAAGAGTGGTCGAAGGACTCGAACCAGCCCTTGTGGTTCCAGGGGAAAGCCGGAGGGTCTGTAGGCAGAGGAAGTGGAGCGTGCGGATGTGCGGGCAGAAGAAACCATGGTCAGCTCTGAAATGGTATGTGATTCATGCGGCGCACAGCAACGACCAGCCGTGATGAATGCGCCGGAGGAAGGACCACAGTAATCCACCGGCGGAAAGCAGACACCTAGTTCCCTCTCCCCTTCACTGTGCGAAAGTAGGGTACTCACGGAGACCCTCGTCAGCTGCCGAGTTGGCGGAGGCGGTGGGCAAGAGACCAGCGAGCGGGTTACCGTAGAGGTGTGCGTACCAGGCCATAGTGCCGACAGCGACAGCGGTAGAGGCTGCTACGGCTGCGCGGTTGGATGGTGATGCTGCCGATGCTGATGCGTTTGATGATAGGAAGCGTTGTCCGCTGACGGAGGTTGTTGAGCCCGAGGGACGGGGCAAGGCGCGGGCCGCCGACGAGAAGACGGTGCGAGCGGCCATGGTGTGTCGTCGACCTTAGCTGGTGGGGGAGGGAGAGAGCGCGGCGGCTGGCTAGGAAGCGGAGGCGAAGGGGGAAAGGAGGGCGAGCGGCCTGCGCGGGGATGTGTGTGTGTGTGGGTTGGAGGTTGGTTAGTTGATGCTGGCTGAAGGAGATGGCAAAAGGTGAAAGGCGACTCAAGCTGGTTGGGCAGTCGCGTCCGTTTCTTCTGCCCACTTCTCAGCTGCCATTCATTACAAATCCAAGCCGTTTGTAGCTGTCACAGACTCTCAGCGTCTCACACAGCGTCTCCAACCAATCCATTCCCGCCTCTTGGTCAAGCATCTGAGACCCACTACTACAAACAAAACTCAGTCTCTCTCCCTCCCACGTGATCAACACAGAACCCGACACACTCCGATTCATTATGAGCTTCAAATCACCGACAGCAACCAGCAAAACGCCGACCCTTCTCACCTCTCGTCGCCACTCACCCGCGCACGTCCAAGTCAAGGTCATAGTCATCGAGGCAGTATCTCGAACTCAGAAATTCAGATAAAGAGAATATGGCTTCTGTTACGCTCTTTGTACACGCAGGCCCGCGTCTCTCTGAGCAACGCTTCTCCTCCTCCCTCACTCTCCACGCCCTCGCAGGCCGACTCGAACTCATCACAGGAATACCCGTCGGCGCACAAAAGCTCAGCCTGTACTCAACTCGCACAGATGGAAACCCTAACGAAGCTGGCAGTCAAGAACCTACTCTCGTCGCAGACGACTTACTTCAAAATGACGAGCGGCTAGATGCGACACTTGCGAGTATTGGGGCTATTGATGGGATGGGTCTCAAGGTCGATGATCTCCGACCTCCTTCCCTCGCGAACCAATTCTTGGACGACTCACAGGTGGAGAAGTACGAGATGGACGACGAGACTTACTCGAAACGATCAGGTCAGTTGTAATTCTCTACTCCTTCTGTAGTGAGAGTGTGTCACGCTGACTTTTTCTCTCCTCGACAGATACCGTCCTCACATGGAAGCAACGCAACAAACTCGGAGAATTCGCACACAAGCCCAAGTCAGTCTCCGAATCCGCCCCACCAAGCGAGGATCAAATCCTGGCCCAGGTATCTGCCGACGTGAAGAGCGGTGCGCGATGCATGGTCGACCTTTCGGGAACTCAGACAAACGAACGAAGGGGTACCGTCCGCTTTGTCGGTCTGACTGAATTCGCGAAGGGTGCCTGGGTCGGTGTCGAGTATGACGAACCGGTCGGCAAGAACGATGGAAGGTGAGTTCTCTGCAGTGGCTCACTTTTGTTTCCGATGTCGAGCTAGTCCTCTAATGGAGATCTTTCTGTCTATTCTACAGCGTCGCAGGCAAGCGTTACTTCGACTGCAGACCAAACTTCGGCGGATTTGTCAAGCCCGAGAAGGTCAAGGTCGGCGATTTCCCACCCGTAGACTTGATGGACGACGCCGACGACGACGACGACTTGGATGAAATGTAGAAAGCACGCCTTTTCTCTTGTCAAAAGTCCAGACTCAGCCGCACTCCTCCCATAATCGATACCCCATTCGTAACACTGCGGAACGTCAAGCATTGATACTGGACTCAGACTCAGGAAAAAGCAAAAGAAAAAGGGGGCTTCTGTAATTGGGATTGCAGACTGCAGGTACTTGGAAACAAAAACACTGTTGAGACCCGTCTCTAGAAGGATGGCAAACCGGGAAACTTTGACACAGGCAGTGGAGGGAACGAAGGACGGTTTTGCCGGCGTTGCTGAGAGGAGCGAGAATGTAGAAGGGCTCGTTGCGATCGAGAATCAGAAACAAAGACAGTTAAGTTGGAGTGGGGAATCGGCGGAAGAAGGTCCGAGTGTGGTGTTTGATCGTCTGTGGAAAGTTTTTCGTAGGTGGAAAGGCTGATGTAGGTGATGATGATCCGAGGGAGGGCGAATGAAGAGTTCTGAGAGCCGGAGCTGTGAAGGGTGGAACGCTGGTGCGTTTTGCTCGACAGCAGGTGAAGGAAGTCAGGGGCGGCCAAAAAGAAAGGAGAAAAAAAGGTATAAGGTGCCGCTGCTGACTTCGTTCGTGATCCTTAGTGAGGCCCTCGTCGGAATGTCTGTCGACTGTGTTCTTCACTTGATCGCGGACCTCTCCACCCTCCGGGATCGGGGTTGATGATGATCCGAGAGAAGTGACCGCTTCGTAGAAATTTGTCCATGATGCCTCGTCATCAACAGTTGCCGAATCGCAATCATCGACGTCCTCCGTCGTTCCTGTTGCTCTTGTTCTGCAAGAGCGACAATGCTGCTGCTGCTGCTGGTTCCACCCTCAGCATTTCCCTCCTTCTCCTCCGCCTGCTGCTGCTCCAGGTCAACCTCCGGCATTTCGATACGATCGGTAAGGTCTAGAAGCTGTCGAGATCGTCGCGAGAGGAAGTAGAAGCCTTCATTATCTTCGTCCTTGATGAAAATGCCCCTCTTGGGTGCAGCAGATCCTGCACTAGTTCCAGTGTTGGCATCAGGAGGAGGAGTCGAAGCAGCAGCCGAGTCCGTATTCGCATTTGTATTCGTATTCGGGTTGGGTGTGTTCTGGCCTTCAGCCGGTGGCGCCGTCCCAGCAGGATTGCTATTCCCATTACTCTCGATCTGTCCACTCTGATCCCCTTCTGTAGTAGACGTGTCCGCTGCATCTTCACTGGCATTTTGAGAATTCGACGATCCTTCGTCGGTTCCTTCGGTGCTCATCGTCTCGTTCATAGCTCCGCCCGCCTTAGAAGAATTTGTGGTGGTCGTATCCGTAGAGGTTATGCTCCCGTAGCTCGCAAGCAGAGGACCCCAGGGTGAAGGCACTGCAGGCCCAAGTTGATCCTGCACAGGTGCAGCGGCCGCAGCTACAACTGCAATCGCAGCAGGAGGAAGTGCACTACCCGGAGACCCGCTTCCTCCTAACCCTCCTGCCGGTGCGTTGACGTCAGGGATTGGCACAGGTACAGGCACAGTCACAGCTTTCCCTCCCGCCGCTGATGACTTCTTAGATCCACCTGTGACCCCGACCGAAGAATGCTGACCGCCGTAGCTGATCTTCGGCTTGGCGCCGTTAACATGCTCCTCGACGTTCTTCGAACTCGTATCCGTCATGTCTTCCGCCTTTTCAGAAAAAGCGAGGGCATCGGTAGGTGAAAGATTGGAGCTTGTGTTGTTGCTCGCCGGAAGAGGTGGTAGGATGGTCTTGTCTATGGGTGATTCGGGGGTGTGAGAAGGCGTAGAGGATGAGATTGGGTTGAGGTCCGAAATGATTTGGCCGTGGTCCCATGACTTGAGGGCGGCCTGCTTGATGTTATTTGCGACGGGTCGCCCTCCGTCTTTAGCTGGTGTAGGAGTCCCTCGGGCGGATAAGTGGGCGGCGTCCTTGTCCCACCCCATCGACTCTATGTGCGCCTGCTTCGCATCGGCTTGGATCCCTTCCGCCGTACCATGCCGTCCTGTACCTGTTCCCGCCACCGACTCGCCAACGTCGCTCCTACTCAGTCGAGATGTTGATGGTTCGAAGATGGGAGTGGCATGAGCCAGAACGAGAAAGGCGGTAGATAGGGTAAAGAAGACGATCAGGCGACGGCGGCGGCGGATCGGACGACGGCGAACAGCAAGCCCCATCGGAATGCTGTTCTCGCGTCCCCTACTGCGACAGTATCGATTCAACTGCGAGTAGATGAGGGTACAGGCTGAAGTCCGAGTCTGAAGCACGGGATGATACGCAACGTTGCTGTTGATGGATGTGCGGATGTCGTCTGCGAATGGCTGGAGAGGCGTCACCAACAAGGGAAGGTTGAGGAAGCTAAAAGACTGGTGTGGGAGGTGGTGGAGAGAAGGTGAGGCTAGGAAGAAGTTGAAGGAGGAGGGTGTGGAACAAAAGCAGGAGGGGAAGAGGAGGGAAAGGGGATATGCAAGCGCCGTCCGCAATGAGTGAATTTGACGCAACGAACAAAAAGGATGGGAAGCGTTGCTTGGGAGATCTGAGGCAATCTTGAGCAAAAGCGGAACTAAGGCAAGATGCTGCAAGGGTCCAGGAGATGATACCTTGCTGAGATCAGACGTACAGATGTACCGGGAAATGAAGCTGCTCAGATGAAATAGCGTAAAGACAGGTCAACGATGCCCAATATCCTTGCCGGCAATGGAATTTGAGCAGAGCACAGAAGAAGCTTGTGAGAACTCAAAGGTAGGAGTAGTCAGCCATACAAGGAAAAGAGCAGAATGGTCTGATGGGTTCATCTACGTGCTATTCAGATCTGAGATCAGCATTCAGCGACTGTTACCCGCACGTACATAGCATGCAGAGCGAGCCGCAGGGGCGGAGGACGAGCATTGACTGGTCTCTTCGGAAGAACGGCTTCGGCTGATGCAAGGATAGGATGACTTGGCCCGGCTCGAGATGCAGACTGACTGCTGACTGCATCTGTCCCAGTGAGATCCGTGGAGGCGTATATCTTCACCGTTTGCTCGGTAGCGGCCTGCCTTGGCTTCTTCATCTGCAGAAGAAGGAGAAGGACCAAAAAGAATGGCTGAACAAAGCAATACTATTGATGGGCAAAGAATGAGCCCACCTGCGCTGAGCCTCGTCAGCAGCGAGATTCTAGTAGCCGGAGACGTTCACTGCTGAGCCTGCAACAGCGCAGATAAAGAGAAGGAAAGAGCGTCAGCTTCTTCAGAAATTGAGCATGTGTGCATATCATGTCGAGGCTAATCCGTATGTATGCTGACGTGTTGGTCGTCCGCTAGAGCTGGTGAACAGGAGGGAGATTGGAGGAGGTTGGTTGACCGTCGAACGTCCTTCAACAGACCTTGCTCGATGCGGAGCGCTGAGGCTCATCAAGACATCAATTGATGGAAGGAGAAGGGTTGGTGAAGGGGGTGGGATCGAGGGCCGTTGGACTAGCCGCCAATTATATATCGACCCGGTGGGAGCCTTGCTTCGGGAACGGCGTGCTGACCAGATACAAGAGCACGGACCGAGGGGCCTCTCTTGGTCAGCACGCCCAGCGTCGACGACCCCTCGTCTGAATGTCCTGCTGACGAGCGATGAAGGAAGAGGCGAAGGATGCTCCGCCGTCGATTGACATCTTGATATCGTGCTCTTCTCGGACCGACATGCTTCCCTTTGTTCTTTCTCACCACAATCTACCCGCGGAAAGCCGTCGAGGAGGAGCCGTGCACACTTGCCTCGCACAAGGAAGCTCATCCGGAACGCTCATCTCACGTCGCTCGTGTTTCTGAGCTCACGCAGGTCAGGCGGACACAAGGAGTCAGTCGGGATGGGGATCACACATACAGCTCCGCCCTCGTCCTTCTCCTTGCCCCGCGCGTTGCCGATAACGCACAAAGGGGACTCATACTTCGAGCAGGTGTATATGATACGAACCTGCTTTGATCTGCTCATCTGGTTCCTCTGACTCCTTCCCTCACTTTCGGCTGACTTCCTCTACCCACCCCTCGCCTCTTCCTTTCTTCACTGTCTGTGCTCTGATTTCCGCCTTCCCTCCCCCCTCGCTGTGCTTATGCTCCCTCTTTCTAGACTCAGGTCAACCTCGATCAAACCTTTGTTACTCGCGCCCAGGCGGCTCTACCACGGCGAGGGCGTCTTTGGACACTTCCCACCTGCGACTAAGAGCTCCATTCCAGACTGTGAGTCGTGCGATGTCGATTGTGGTTCACTCGATTTGATGGCTATTCCACTGGAAGAGCTTGGACGTTGTTGTTGATGATGATGTGCCCCGCTCCCCTCTGCGCGTGCTTAGATCCTGCCAGTCACCTTGAAAATCGTAACAAGAATGCGGCTTTGCTCCGCTATGTCGACAATGTACGCCGGCACGGTCATCGTGCTGCCAAGATTGACCCGCTGTGAGAGCCTCCGAAGCACTGTGTTGATGAGTCAGAGGGTCATGCTGACAGCTGTCTACTTCTGTTCCTGCTCTGCTTTAATCGCAGCGACATGATGGCACGAGAGTAAGCTCTGTCTGCAAGCATATTCACGGTACCACACGGCCTGGCTCACGAACTTTATTGATTCGTACTCTTCAGATCGGAAGTTGCAGCGCTTGATCCGTCTCGATATGGTCTGCAACCAAACGAGCCGATGCTCACCGAGGGAATCGTCGAGATGCCCGCTGAAAGCATGAACAAGGATGGCAAGGCCGCAGTACGTTCCATCACCTCACACCTCCAACAGACTTATGTCTCAAGCGTAGGGTATGTCCAATCCCAGTCCTTGTCTCGAGGTGACGCGTGGATGCTGATGAGCGGTATCCATTTCCTTCCAGGTACGAGTTCATGCATATGCATTCCAAAGGCGCCAGGAACTGGTTCATGGATCTTCTGGAACGCGGCGCAGCGACACGCCCCGTCGACAAAGAATCGAAGCTTCGGATCTGGGAGCTCATGGCACGTTCGGAATGTCTCGATCAATTTCTTCAGGCTAAGTTGCCGAACGTCAAGCGCTACGGACTCGAGGGAGGAGAGGCCATGATCCCCTGCATCGACGCCATCTTCGCACTCGCGGCTACAGGTAAGTCGTAATTCGCTCAAACAGCACAAAGGGAGCGGTATGCTCATTCTTCTGGAGTTTCCCTTGGACTAGCTGGGATCCCAGATGCGATTGTGTGCATGCCTCATCGAGGCCGTCTAGGCTTCCTCACCGAACTTCTCCAGTTTTCGCCAGACCGACTGTTCTCCAAGATGAAAGGACAACCAGAAGTACCCGAGCAAGTCGGCATTGTCGGAGATGTCTTGAGTCACTTGACCGCATCGCCTACCTTGCAGTACGGAGAGGACCAGATTCGAGTGGAACTTCTGCCGAATCCGAGCCATCTGGAGGCGGTCAATCCCGTAGCTGTCGGCCTAACGCGCGCAACGCAGACTTTGAGCACGAAGGGACGTGAGAAGAAAGCTGGATTCGACAATGCGCTGTGTGTGCAAGTGCATGGCGACGCGGCCTTTACGGGACAAGGACTGGTGATGGAAACGCTCGGTCTGGTGAGTGACCTGCTTCGAAAAGTTCTGGGCAGCGCAGCTTGTCGAATCTCTGAACCAATCTCTACTCTTGCAGAGCGAACTTCCTCACTTTGCTGTTGGCGGCAGTATTCACATCCTCGTCAACAACAATCTGGGCTTCTCTACCCCGAGCTCGTACGGACGTTCCAGCATGTACGCCTCCGACGTAGCCAAAATGATCGGTGCTCCTGTCCTTCACGTCAACGGCGACAACCCAGAAGCTGTGATTCGCGCCGCCTCCGTCGCATTTGCGTACCGACAGACCTTTGGACGAGACATTGTGATTGATCTCATCGTTTATCGAAGGTGGGGGCACAACGAGCTCGACGAGCCTGCGTTCACACAGCCGATCATGTATAATGCGGTCCGGACGCGGAAGAGTGTGCCGCAGCTCTATGAGGCTAAGCTCATCCAGGAGGATGTGTTGAGTGCCGAGGATGCGCGGGCGATGAGGGAGCAACGAAAGGCCGACTTCGAGGCGGCTCTACACGCCGACTTTGTTACGCCTACGGTGCAGTATCCGCGGCATTGGGAGCAAACGGGGTTCTCGACTGATAACAGTGTGGAGCATGCACCGGATACAGGCGTCGACGCCGATCAAATACGCACCATTGGTGCAGCGTCCGTCGATATGCCTCAGGGCTTTCAAGCGCACAGCCGACTCTCACGACACGTCAAGCAGCGCAAGGAGAGCTTGGAGTCAGGGTTGGGAATCTTGTGGGCGACGGCTGAGGCTCTTGCCTTTGGGAGCTTGATGCAGGAGGGCTATAACGTGCGATTGTCTGGGCAGGATGTTGGAAGAGGTGAGTTCCTCCTTGCTTGCAAATGTCAGGTCCAGCTTCATTCTGATCATCATTTCCAACCGGCTGTTCATCAGGTACATTCAGTCAGAGGTGAGCCTACAAGTTCTATGTAAATGTCCATTATTGCAGAGCTGGATAAACCTGACTTGTGTATCTTTCTGTTTCAGGCACGCGATGTTTGTCGACCAGAAGGACGAGAAGATCTGGGTACCCCTCAACAAAGCAGACCTCGGCAAAGGCAAGCTAGAAATAGTCAACTCGTCCCTCTCCGAACAGGCAGTACTTGCCTTCGAGCTGGGTATGAGCTGGCACAACCCGGACATCCTGCCGATCTGGGAGGCACAGTTCGGTGACTTCAATACGGGCGCGCAAGTCATTTCCGACACGTTCTTGAGCTCGGGTGAGGCGAAGTGGATGAGGCAGAGCGCGTTGACGATGTTGCTCCCCCATGGATTGGAGGGTGGTGGTCCTGAGGTACGTCTCGTCTAACCCGCACCTATCTCTGCTTCCAACCAAGTTGAACCTGCCTTCCCCATTATTGACGCTCTTCGTGATTTCTTTGCTTGGCACAAACAGCACTCTTCAGCTCGGATCGAACGTTTCCTCCAACTGACCAACGATCCATACGAGCCCAAGCATGAGCCATTCTCTCCCAACATGATCGTGGCGAATCCGACGACACCGGCGCAGTACTTCCATTTGCTCCGGCGACAGATGCAACGGAATTACCGCAAGCCTTTGGTCGTTGCTACTCCGAAGGGACTCCTGCGTGCCGCTGTGAGTACCTTACCCCCCTCCCCGCTTTCAGGAAATTAATCGCCTTGCACTGTACCTCTTCTTGATGTACTAACCTTCGTTCTCACCCCACCCCAACCCTTTTCCTTCAGGAATGCACATCTTCCCTGTCAGACTTCGAACCAGGCACATCGTTCCAACCCGTCCTGCTCGAGCCCACCTGCACATCAACCTCTCGCGCTCCCAAGCGCATAATCTTCAGCACAGGCCGACACTACTTTACCCTCCTCAAAGCCCGTGCCGAGCGTGGATTGAAGGAGGAAGACGTAGCCCTGGTCCGACTTGAACAGCTCTCTCCTTTCCCCTTTGAGGCCATTCGGCAGGCTGTTCTCCAGCTGGGAGGTGGTGGGAGTGGAAGTGCGGAGTGGGTGTGGGCGCAGGAGGAAGCGCGGAACCAAGGTGGCGCTTCGCATGTCCTACCGCGTCTCGAGGCGTTGATGGCTGATATGGGAGCTGGTAATGGTAGCAAGGTACGCTATGCGGGTCGGAAGGAGAGTGCGGTGCCTGCGACGGGAGTTGGGATTTGGCATAAGGCCGAGTTGGGTCCCTTGGCCGCTGGACCGTTTGAAGGTCTCTGAATTTTCAATTGATGTTCCGATGTGGTGTCCCCGCGTGTTTTCCCACGGTTGTTTTCGATCCTTGTACGAGTTAAATGTAGCATGATTCGATCTGTAACCTGCCTGTCTGTCTTTCCTCAAAACCGAGCTCAAGCTGAGAGATACCGACAAGATCAATCGGAGAAAGAGAGATCGTGTTCGTGAATGAAGCATGAAGCACAATGACAGGGACGTCTGTGAATGCTTGAGTCCATTTATTTCGATGGCTCTATGTGAAAGGACAAAATCTTCAAATCTGCTTCTCTAACCAAGCCTGGCTAGTTTTGAGGAGGGGGGGATAAACGAGAAAGCGAAGCGGAGGGAGTCTGTCTTTGCAGAGTACGAAGGGAGGGTAAACGCAGTTGAGAGAATCTTGCGGCAGCATTTTCGTGAAGGCGGGGGGAGTTGATGGATAAAACGTTGCAAGAGTGTGAGGGGGGCTGAACTGTCAATTTGAGGTTGCGTTGTTTGCGGACTAGATGACGACCGAGAGGCGCAGGAAGTAGGGGCCCACGGGGGGTGGTTTTGAAGAAGGCAGCGGCCTAGAAGTAGTTTTGATGGATCAGATTAGAAGAGTTGGCAGAGCACACACACACAGCCCGCGCGTCTCATACGAAGCGCTTGCCCAACGTAGCCAAGACGTCATCGTTGAAGCCCTTGGAGGGTGTGCCGGGTGTGGTGTAACCAGAGTGGCCATTGGCGGCTGCGTTGGCTGCGGCCGAGGCGGCGTTTCCGACGACGGGGTTGGTGGTGCGACGCGCCTGGACACCGGCACGGAGCTTGTCCAATGCGACGATAGTGGTCTCCCAGTCGATGCAAGCTGTAAAAAAGTAAAGTACATCAATAAGACGCGCTTGCACGATTGTGCATATATGCGCGCAGACATCAAAGAGTCTCACCATCCGTCACAGACTGGCCGTAGGTGAGACCGACAGGTCCCTCCACCGGGATCGACTGCTTGCCAGCGACCAGATTACTCTCAATCATGACACCCATGATCGCCCTCGCGTTCTCCGCACCAGCACTACCACCCAACTGCTCCACCACAGAGTCGACAACCCTCATCTGGTTCTCGTGCTTCTTCTCCGAGTTGCCGTGACTGGCATCGATCATGATCTTGGGAGCCAGTTTGGCGGCTTGCAGCTTGGTGACGACATCGGCGACGTCTTCGGGCCCGTAGTTGGGACCCTTGTTGGCGCCGCGGAGGATGACGTGGCAGGAGTCGTTGCCTTCGGTTTCGACGATGGCGGCAATGCCTTGCTTGGTGACGGAGAGGAAGGCGTGCGGGGAAGAGGCGGAGCGGATGGCGTCGACGGCGACTGCAAAGTGGCAAAGATGTAGACCGAGATGAGCTTTTCGGAACAACGGGGACCTTGAATATGAGAAATCGGAACACTCACTGCTGATGGAGCCATCGGTACCATTCTTGAAACCGATACCACAGCTCAGACCGGACGCGAGCTCGCGATGTACCTGCGACTCGGTGGTTCGTGCGCCTATGGCGCCCCAGGAGATGAGGTCAGCTGTGAACTGGGGGGAGATGGAGTCGAGGAACTCCGTGCCTGCGGGGAGGCCCATGTTGTTGATTTCGAGGAGGAGGCCGCGAGCGAGCTTGAGACCCTTGTTGATCTGGAAGGATCCGTTCAAGTCTGGGTCGTTGATGAGTCCCTTCCAGCCGACGGTGGTTCGTGGCTTCTCGAAGTAGACGCGCCTGGGAATGGCAAGGCAGGGGAAAGGGTTCAGGTATGAGGAAAAGAGAACAAGCATGTGTTTCAGACTCACATGATGATGTGAAGGTCTTCGGCTGACTCGTCAGCGTAGGCCTTGAGCTTGGCTGCGTATTCGAGAGCAGCGCGTACGTCGTGTACGGAGCAAGGACCGACGATGACGACGAGGCGGTCGTCTGTGCCCTTTATGATGTCTTCGGTGGCGCGACGCCCTCCGAGGACGGTCTGTGCTGCTCCGATGGTGAGGGGGTATTCTTCGACAAGGATCTGGGGAGGGATCACTGCAGTAATGGAGCAAGCAAGGGAAGAAGAGAGGGATTGGGAGAGGAGAGAGGAAGAAGAAGAGGGAGAGAGACGGGGTAGTTTGCGTGGGGGAGGGAAAGCAAGGGACGAAGACGAAAGCGAAGACGGAGGAGAGTCGGAAGGGCTGAGTGTTGGTGACGCTGATGATGATGAGGAGGAGGGGGAGGAGGAGGGAGGTGTAGTGGCATTTGCACTGGAGCGACGCTCACAAGGCTTGATCTTCATTATGCGCTTGTCGTCAAGCTCGGAGAGAGCATCGGTGAAGCGGTAGCTGCGACTGTGCAGCGCTGAGGAGGCGAGGCTGCGTAAGGAAGGGACTGAGTTAGTGAGTGTGAAGCGCATTGAGTGAATGTGGAGAGAGCGTGGGGTATACTGACGATGACATGGTCGGGTTGGAAGTAAGTGTGTGTTGTGGGAAGTGCAGGGCTGAGCTCTGAGGAGTGGGCTGTTGCTTCTTGGTGGAATTGAGAGCGCGAGAGAGAGGTGATGATTATATACTCCTTCTGAGGTGAGTGAAGTGAATGCTTGTTGGTTGTTGGAGAGGAGGAGGAGGAGGGGGGAAGTCAGGAAGAAGTGAGTGCGTGAGCTTGAATCTTCCTGACACGTTTCGGCCATTTTCCCTGGTTTATTCTCGCATGACTCACTCTCACATTTCAAGCGGGCGGCTCGGCTTTTGCTCTCAACCGATAATTCGCCGGTGTCAGTCAAACTCACGTGACTCTCTCAACGCGTCGCGCTCCCAGAAAAAAAAAAAACAATCATTCAATATGGAGGGAAGGGGTGTTGTTCTTCCTGCCAAACAGCATCATCAACAGCAACCTCAACCTCAACCTCAACAACGACCATCGCAAAAATTCTACTTACTCAAGCAAACTCACATCAAGTCAAAGGGCTCAGCGCACGCACGCAAGAAGCAGCCATGCCCCTAGCAATGCCATCAACACCAAGGGGTCCTGCCTTCCTCCGAGACGTATCCAACATCGAAGACAGTCCCTTACCCACCCCTCCTCGCTCACACGTCTTCCAAGAGTACGACAACGAATTCGACACCCTCGCTTCCTTACCAAGACGATCACATTCACCCACATCAACAACATACACAAAGCACTATCGATCCACCTCTGCATCCCTACCCAACTCAAACTCCTCCTCAAGCTCCACATCAGCAGCAGCGGCCGCCGCAGCTGCAGCAGCAGTAGCCTCCAGTCTCTACAACGAGATAGCATCCAACTATCACATCAGACAACCACTCAGTCCCACAGACTCACAACGCGCAACCAGCTATGGGTCATCCTCCGCCATACACCCAACACACTCCACAGCGCCCCGTCTCACCGCACAGTCGAGCGCACATCTACATTCCCAGCCCCAACAACCACCGAGCTCCATCGCGCGCAGTGGAAACCGGCATCGGCTTCTCTACCAACCCACCGTCAGCAAGGTACCCGCGCGGCGCATCATGCTCGGCCAGAGTGTTCCTGAACCAGAGGACGAGGAGGAGGACGAGGTCTTTCAGGGCGGTGAGAACAAGGAACCAGCGAGGGCTTCTCCTGCTCCTTCGCCTCCTCAGCATTACTCTCCACCATTACCACTTCAACAACAACCATCCCAACAATCCCGATTACAATCTCGACCTTCCTCCTCACAATACCCTCCATCCCATCTCCAAGCTCAAAACAACAATCACCACCACCCTCCTCCTGCTCCTCAACCACAACAACAACAACAGCAGCAACAACAGCACCACATATACGAAGACAACCCAGAAGACTACTTCGAATATGCAGAAACCGCGTCCGATAAGAATGCCAAAATGCTCGATCTGGTTCTTTCGGAGGGTCAGAGGCAGTCGGCGGAAGCAACACATCGGGGAGGACGATATGGTGAAGGCATCCAATCTGCCATAGATGCATTGCGCAAGAATGACAACCCAAGGACGACAGCAGTACGTACTCATTTTCCCTCCTCCTCCTCCTCCTCTTTCCTTGATGAAAGCTGACCACTCCTGAAAATGGGGGGAATTTTTAATCACAGTTCCGCGGCGCAAAGTACTTCAAAGTCAAACGAGCTGGCGAAGGCGGCTTCTCAACCGTCTGGTCCATCCGCGGACCCATCGCCATCCCAGCCGAAGACGGATCACAAGAAATGATACCCGTGCCCGAATCACAGCAAGGTTGGTTCGCCCTCAAGCAGGTCTCGTTGAGGAAGTTGGAGATGCAGAGTCGGGAGGAGGTCATAAAGGAGGCTGCGTTGTTGGAGAGTCTGGCTATGAAGGAAGGGAATGAGCAGTTCTTGTTGAGGTATTTTGGTCATAAGGTTACGTCTGGGAACCTGAAGATTGTGAGTGTGTCCTTAACTCGCCCAGCTTGCGACAAATATGAGCGTCAAGGCCACAACTGACCTTTGCCTCCTTGCTTCCTTGCGAATGGTCCAGCTGGTCGAATTGGGCGACTGTGACTTCAACACCCTCCTCCGGAATAACCACCCTCTACCCCCACACGTAGTCTGCGACTTCTTCCGCCAAATGCTCCGCGCCGTCCACTTCATCCACGAACAGGGCAACCTCGTCCACACCGATCTCAAACCGGCCAACTTCTTGATGTGCAATGGTCAGGTGAAGCTCATTGATTTTGGCATTGCGCAGAAGATCCCCATTGGGACTGTGCACATCTCCCGGGCGGCTATTGTGGGGACGCCGAATTATATGGCGCCGGAGGCTATTGCGATAGCCAAGGGGTCTACCAAGGGGCGGAAGATATACAAGGTGTGTAATTCTCCCCCTGATCATGGGATGAATTCGGCGGCGAATGACTGACCTTTATCTCATGACTCACGCGGGATATCTTTCCACAGGCTGGCAAACCATCCGACGTCTGGTCTCTCGGTTGTATCCTCTACCAGATGGTCTGGGGTCGGCCTCCCTTCGACTCCGAGCCATCCGATCGGAAATTGGAGAAGATCCTGGACAGGAACCATGTCATTGCCTACCCGCTCTACCGGGACAAGACGGATCCGGACTCGGAGCCTGTCGCGCCGGAGATGATTGACTGTATCCGATCTGCGCTCCGGTACGATGCTGATGAGCGAGCTACGATTCCGGCGTTGTTGGAGCATCGGGCTATGAGAGTTCAGGCAGAGGAGGAGGATGGGATGATGGAGGATGCTGAGGAAGATGAGGATGGGGAGGAAGGGTCCCAGGTTTCGATTACGAAGACGATGTTGAGGAATATAGTGGACCGGGTTCGGATGTTGGCTTTGCAGGGTGATTTGACGGAGGAGAATTTGGAGGAGAGGGTTAATGTGAGTTCCTTTTCGTTGGGTTGTTTCGCGCTTGTTCGGACTCGGAGAGATCTGACGTTCGCGGCCTTTGGGACCCTTTTTCTTTTTTCTTTGTAGGCATTGTACCGGAATCTTGCTCTTACGCAGCGACAAGGACCCAGACCGGCCGACCAATTCTCATGATTGGGGCCGGTCTATTTCTCCCGACTTTTCTTCCGCCCCCTTCTCCCACCCAATGCAACGTCACTTTTTGCTGCAGTCTTCGAGCCATCCCCTCCACCAAGTCGCCCCTCCAGTCATGATTCTCTCCGCACACGGACTTCGCCCAAACCATCGGAGGACCCACCTTATTGGCAGACATATCTCTACCCATCGCCTTCATCCACTTATACCAGATCAAAACTTGCCTCACAAAGCCGCAACTTCGGCCGAGGTCCTGCGGCAACATTCAGTAACATGTAAATGTCCGGCTGGGCTGAGGCCTGTGTGTCTGTCTGTCCATCTCTCAAACACATCCCTTGGTCTTCATCTCGCTCAAATAAAGACATTCATCAAGATCAACACCGAAGAGCTTCCCTCCAATCCCCACGCATTATTATCCTCACACCTTCACAATGGCCTCTGTTACATATGTATTACCCCGAAGGAGAGCGCCTGTCTCTGACGACGATTCCCGAGGTCTCCCTTCTTGGTTTCTCCCCCTCTTTCACCCTTTTCCTTTGTTTCTTTTCCATCCTTTCAAGCCTATCTAGCGGGGGAATGGGGAGATTTCCAGTCTGTCTGCCTGCTTCTGTTGCTGGAGCGCTGGAGCGTTTCCCACATGCCAGTCTAAGTAGACAACGCAACAAACAAAGGAGCCAGGAGGGGGTATCCAAAGTTGGGGTCGGCTTCACTATCATCAGCTCAAGACGACTAGACCATCGCTCATGCAACCGAACTGCTTCTCAAACTGCCCGGATCTTGCTCTACGATTTATTTCCTTTCACAGGATCCCAATTTGAGCGCTGTAGGGTGAAGTGGAGATGAAAGGTGCAATGGGAGTGAGGGAGTGTCGAAGTTGAGGTATTCTGGGTGCATTCCTGCAGGCTATTTGGGGAGGGCCGAACTGAGTGGACACAACATGTCCATTGCGCACGCTTTCAAACGATTTGAGCGCGGAGGATGGTGAAGAATAATGTGAGGACCTCAACTCTAGTACTTTGAGAGGTCATTGTTTATCTCAATCGTGAGGGATGTGGGTGAACTCGATGGAGGTGTGGAATGGGACAGGCGACGAGGTTGTTTGCTCGAGCACCGGGGACTTGGGGCACACCACCCGTGTCAAGCGGAACAAACAAACGCAGCTCGCCCACACCTCCATGAACACCTCGTCCTGAGCTGAGAGCAAGTTCATCGTCACAGACCGCATCAAAAGCAGCTTGAAGTACCTGGGAACTGTTCTACTATTTATTTCCTACCCGATCATCTAGCTCTGGGCGCTTCAGACCAAGATGGGAGCGAGTTGCTCTCGTCGAGACCCGAGTAAGGGAGTTGATGATTTAGGTGTCCATGCCTGAATGTCCAGATCTGGGACTGCCATCAGCCGGACACAACACCTCAAACGAGCTTCCCTCTGAGAGTTTTCACTGCGGAATCGAGTGCGAATAAATACAAGATGCTCAATGGTGCCCTCTTTGAAGAGGGTTGTTCATCGGCAATATGGGGTGTAGAGTAAGGTCTGAAGAGGAAGGTCGAGGTAGGACCAGCTTCCAGGTTGGCGGGTGGCGTCAATTCATTCTGCCAGGTGCCAGGTGAGTCAACGCAACAAACAAACAAACCTGTGGACCACACTCGCTTTCCTCAGCTCCCATCTCCAGTTCAGCACGACCTGGTCACCACAACTCGACCACGCTCATAGCAAACCTGCCTGAATCAGAGTCTACAATTTATTTCCAGCCTTCCAGTAGGCTTTTCAGCTCAGAAGGAGGTGATTTGAGCAAGTTGTGAGGTTGTGGTCCAGAAGTGTAGGGTTGAGGTATTCTGTGACCATTCCTGAGCGACCATTACCAGGAATGATGGAGAGCAAATATGATACAGCAGGGAGTGAGTATTCCGGGC